>PVJA010029999.1:0-26402 GCA_004027025.1 Myocastor coypus
TTTTTTTTAACAAGTTGTATTATTTACTGATACAAAAATATAGGGCAGCTTGAAAACTTTCTCTGATGAAAAGAGTGGTAACTGGGATATGCACCATCATTGCAAATGCAAAACACATCCCTACGTACTGGTCAAGGACCACATTACATGGGGTTTTCCATGCTTATGCCTATCTGAGTACCAACTGAATTCCCTGCAATTACAAGGTAGGACATAAATACAAAAAACCCTAAAGCTATATATAAAAAAGAACACTTACAAGTATTAGTAGTGTTTATGATACAAAAATTACCATGTTTTACTCTGAGCTACTTAGCAAGAAAATGCAAGATAGAATATAAATTCAGAATAGCGAAGAATGGGATGATTGTAAAAGTTAGAGGATTCCTGTATTACCTAGAGAATTATTCTTTATTCTGTAGGTTAACTGAATGTCTTGGTTTCCTTTCTCTCCTTGCTGGGACAAAAATGCCTGACATCCAAAATGAAGGAAGGAAAGGTTTATTTTATTTTTTTTATAATTATTATTTTTTTTCTTGTTTCAGGACTTTTGTTTGTTTGTTTATTTATTTTAATGGCCGGCTCAGCCTGCCCTGGGGGCAGGGCTGGCGCAGCATGTGGTGCCGGGGATTGAACCCGCGGTTCCTGCATCCGCCTAAGCTTTCCTGAGCAGGCGCTTTAGACCACTGAGCCATCCTGTCGGGCCCCAGGAAAGGTTTATTTAGCTCACAGTTTGTGGAGGTTCAGGGCTCCAAGGCAAGGTGGTGCATGGCACAGGAGCAATCTTTAAAGGAAGCAGAAGACAGCAAAACAGCAAGAGCACAAAGGGAGAGAAGCAAGCCTGTCTCACTCCCTTAAATTGCATCCAGGCTATTTGCCCCAGGGCAGGGGTAGCACTCCCATCGCAACTCCTGCATTGGATCCTGAGTTAATCGCAAACTCTAGAAGCCTGCCCCATGACTGATGAGGCTTTTGGGGACATCTAGAAGCAAACCGTAATGCTCCCTTATACTAGAAGCAGGCTATCCCTGCCTAGGATTGGTGTAGCACTCACACTACCTCCATGCCCTCCTTTTGCACAGCTTGAGTATGTGTACAGAGTGAGGACCCTGGCCCCCTGCCGAATTCCTTGGTTAAACTTTGAAACTTCTCAAGTTAACACAAAGTAGCAGCAATTACACTGATTTAGGGTTACTTCTCCTGTCTTATTCAGTCCTGTACTCACTTAGGATAATGGCAAGAAGACTTTTAAATACACAACTCAGAATAAGAAACTCCTATGCCTCGGGCTTTGTGCTCCATAACCAGAATTTATATCCTGAGGTCCTATGCCCCATACTTCAAAAAGTGACTGTAAAAGAGATATGTCCTTTGCAGAGAGAAAGTAAAATAAGATCACAAATTTAGGCCTTAATCTAAGATCACTCACCTCTAGGACACAATGAGTGCATTGTGAGGAGGTGGCCAGCTAAAATCTAAGAGAGGGGAATTAGGGAAAACACCCAAGCCTGCTGACATCTTGATATTGGACTCCTAGCCTTGAAAACTTGGCAAAAACGTGTTTTGTTATTTATGCTACCCAGTCTGTGTAGATTTGTTATAGCAGCCCTGGAAAACTAATGCAGAGACCTGCTCTTGATTTTTCAAACTTAAGGACTAAATGGAACATGCAAGCTTTTAGTCAAAACTTACCCTCTCCACGTTCCCAAATAACCATGTTTGCCTTTGCAAATGTCATTACTACCCACCTAACTGCTGGAGTCAAAGGGGTAGGCACGATGGTACACTTGGGAGGCTGAGGCAGAAACATGATTGTGAGTTTGAGGCCAACCTGTGTTGTACAGCCAGACCCTTAAAAAACAAAACAAAACAAAACAAAACAAAACTCCAGTGGCCCAAATTGCCTCTAAACCCCCAGAACAACTTTGTTAATTTTGTTTCTGAAGTATTTTATTTTGTTCAGGGATCAAACCCTGGAAACACTGAACTGCCTTTAGCCTCTTAAAAATGTTAAGGGATGGGGAGATAGCTTGCTAGTCTGAGCACCTGCCAGGCAAGAGCAAGAACCCGAGTTTGATTTCTGGTACTGTGGTGGCACACTACTATAATCCCAGTGCTGGGAAGGTGAGACAGGAGGATCATCATGAGTAAGAGCTGAACAGTGAGACCTTGTACCAAATGAATGAATGATTTTTAAAAATAATCTGTTTTGAATAGAATATTTATTGGGAAAGAAAGCTTCTGACCAAGAGAGGAACAGAAGGGAGACCCTAGTGGGTTGCCCTTAAAAGAACGTTTGAGTTAGGGTCTCACGGAGTTGCTCAGGCTGCCCTTGAACCTGCATTCTTACCCTCTAGTCCAGCATGTGGGTGGGATTCCAGGTGTGTGCCTCCAGGCTGGGCCCCACAGCAACTTCTCAGGTGTGTTCTTCCCTTTCTGTGGGTCACTATGTCTCAGACTCTACCAACACTGTCTTGGACTCGGACTGTTCTAAGGGCCCCGACAACAACTTAGTTTCCTTTTTCACTCTAACTTAGACCTCGTCCTGTCCAGCATCACTTTTGTTGGTGTGCGTCGCTGCTCTCCCCTCTCCCTGGTAGGCACCCCATGTGGTCTAGTCTGCCTATCTGATGTCCCTCTGCATATTTCCAGACACATGTAGTATGTCTGTGCTTGACCTTTGTTAATTTTCTTTCAGTTCTGGAAAATGTCAAGTTGTTTCCTGTCTCAAGGGTGTAATTTTTCTCTTTCTACCTGTAATACTTTCTCATTTCTTCATAGGACCTGATCTTTCTCTTCATTTTCAGTTCTAAAGGAGTTTCCCCACTGAGGTCTTCACTGCCCACCACCTTCCGTTTTCTCCCTCGTGGCATTTATCCCCACTTGCAGTGTGATTTACCTGCCTGCTTGCTTGCTTTTTCATCTACTAGAATTGGGAGGCAGCACAGCATTGGTACTCAATAAAAACTTTTGTAACAAATCTTTACTGCCTTGCATGTGTTTTGGGGTTGAATCCAGAATGTCAGTCCAAATGCCAAGGAGAAAAGACAGTCTTGAGATCAGAGATTAAAAGAGGGGACCCTCCATGGACCAAACATGGTGTGGTTGTTCCCCCTCGGCCTAACTTTTGAAATTGAGAATAGGTAAAAATGATTGCATGAGTCTTTTCTAATTGCCCAAAATGGGTCAAGATGTAATAAAATTTGTCCATAAAAATGCCAGTACTTGATTTATTTCTGGGTGCTAGCTACTAGGACAATCTCCTTTATTTTTCCAAAAGAAGTACAAGTAGCAATAGACATTTTCTTAAAATTTGCAGTCAATATGCTTTAAAAATCTGTATGTTAAAGAACCATTGGTTGTATAAACACAAGGGATCATAAAAAAATACAATGAATTTTCAAAAATATTTTAAAAACCTGTTGCAGTAGGAGACACATTATCAAGAACAATGGGACAAGTGTGTTCAAATTGAGGGGGAGCAAGAGACGGGTTCTTGCTGAGTCACTAAGTTGCCCAGGCTGGATTGCACCCCAGGATCCCACCACCATGTGTGGAGAGCCATGGGTCTGTGATAGATATCTTTTATCAGGATGAGTATAATGCCTTTTAGTTTGGAGTGTGTTTTTATTCTTATGCCATGGGTCGGCTGGTTGTGGTACGGGGGAACAAATCCCAAGGGCAAGAGCTCTACCCCTGAGCTACACCCCAGTCCCACATGGAATGTTTTTCATTATGATAGTATACTGGAGCTCCTCACAAGCTTTTTCTGCCACCAAACATACTATAATCATCTCCCCTTGTCACACATCCTCATTAGAATTTACACAATACAAAGCTTACACTTACCGCATATCTTTATTAGAATGATATCATTTCACATTTGTATGTGACTATGGAGATTCTTGATGTCAAGACACTATTTACCAAACCTTAAAGAGTTCCTCGTCCTGTGGGAATGGTCCACTAATGTTTGCTAAAACACATGGCTGTTTAAAATCCTGAAAGCCAGAAGTTTATCTGGGATTCGTCCATAGTATTTAAGATTCAAATAGTAGAAAGCAAAACAAAGAAATGTAAGATATGGAAAGAGAAAGAAAAATTGAATGGGAAAATAGACTTGCGGGTGAGAAGAACCTCAGACTCAGTGAGAAAGAATGGCCTTGGCAGAACTACATGCATCTAACAAGTACCCAGAATTCCAGACTGATAGGATTATCCACAGGTAAAAGTTATATAGGTAATGTTTGTCTTTCACTTCTATGAAGAAAGTGTCAAAATATATGCTATTCCTCAGGTCACTGAGTTTCCTTTTGGGTAATCTAGGAGATAGGTTTAAGACACATAAAGATTATACACAATTAGAATAAGAGCAGTTATGACTTCCTGACCAGGGACTTCAGTGAGTCAAGTAGTGATACATTCCAAAGTCATGCCCACGTAGGTCTTGAGGGTGTGAATTTTTTTTTTTTAAACACAGGATCTCACTATGTAGTTCCGGTTAGTCTTGGACTTATTGCATAGCCCAGGCTGGCCTTGAAATCAAAGTGATCCTCCTGCCACAGGCTCCCAGGTGCTGGGATTACAGGTGTACACCACCACATTCAACAAGAATATGAGCATATTTTGAAATAATGTGCTTGTAGAGGTAATAAAATTATGGTTTTATTTATTTGGTGGTACCAGGGATTTAACTCAGGACCTTGTACTTGCCAGGTAAACACTTATTCCACTGAGTTATGTCCCCAGCCCCAGAACTTATGGCTTTAGAAATATACCTAAATTACAAATCTAGATTAGGTGGCCCCTATATACAATGACTAATGTCCTTAGAAAGGAAATGAAAGGGAGATTCTAAAAGCACAAGAAAGAACCCATTGTGGTTTGGGGTTTTTGCAAGGGGAATAATACAATATAGGACACATTCTATAAAGTTATTTTCTTTCTTTCTTTCTTTCTTTCTATTTTTCACTGAGCTATCTCCCCAGCCCAGATTATTTTATAATAATCCAAAGAGTCACATACAAGGAGTGCAGGAAATCTGTCCACACACTAATGACCAAAGGATCCAGCTGAGGGCCTCGATCTTAATGTCCTGAATGAGTACAGGTGAAGACCTAGAGCCCATAACAGTGCCTCTTATAGACCCCACAACAATGTCTCAGGCAGGCCTGCTTCACAGATCTTCACTGTGAAGGCCTGAAGGTCAGTGGTAGAAGATAGAAATTCTACGCCAGTGGGAAGAAGGATCTGTGCTAGCAGGCTGAGGGATCTGAACTACAGCCAGGAAGCAGTGCTCAAGGTAAGCACTACAGCTCCCCAGCCATCCTCAGCAACAGTGAGACCCCAAGCTCCTCCAATGATGAGGAAAACTGAGTTCTCATCAGGAAAGGCAGTGGGAGAAGCTTCTCCAGGAGGCTGAGTGGTGCATTATCTTCCCCTCCAGGAAGCAATGTTCAAGATGAGGACCAGCGCTTTCAGTTTCCTGGAAATTGATATTCACTCACTAGCAACAGTCACCTGAACTGTTTTTTTAAAAAAAGTACTTATTGTTAAACTAACATTTTAATTATTGTATATTATAGCATCAAGTACCTTTTTAACTTTTTAAACATTTATTTATTTATTTGGTACAGGGTCTTGTCACACAGCTCAGACTCCCCAGCCCTGGGATTATAGGTCTGCACTACCACACCCACTTTCTGTTGCCAGCTTCCGCTGCAGGGCCAGCATGGCATGTGGTACCAGAGATCAAACCCAGATCCTTGTGCTTTCCAGGTAAGTAGTTTATCTCCCTAGCCATCAAGAACATTTCTTAAAGTTTCTGAACCCCATAGCTTTCCTTTTGATGATACATTTTATGGTGACAAGTTGTTAAGATTAAAAGAGAACAGCTGAGGAGGTGGCACAGTGGTACAGCATTTGCCTACTCTGACTTTATTTAATCCCTGTCACCATGAAAAACAATGACAAACACTGGCCCAGCATGGTGGTGCTATGGTTCCAGTTACCTTGGAAATGAAGGCAAGAGAATCCTGAGTTTGAAGTCTGCCTAAGCAACATAGGTAACATAGCAAAACTCTTATCTACAATAAAAGTCCTACAGGAAAGAAGAAGCAGTTAAAAATATATTTTGTAGCCAGGTTTGGTGGCACATGCCTATAATCACAGCACTTAGGAGGCTGAGGCAGGAGAATTGGTGGAGTTCAAGATCAGCCTGGGCTACAAAAGTGAGCTTAAGGCCAGCCTGAATTGTATAGTGAGACCCTGTCTCACAAGACTATATATCTATCTATATATCTATATAGATATATATAGAGGACTAGCACTCCTAATGTTGAAATTGTACTTTCTTTGTTTGCTTAAGCATTTTGACATTTTATACTTATTTCTGTAAAGTTCAGCAGTAGGTTAAATTTTGTTTCTCCAAAACTAATGTTGAAGTCCTGATCTTCGCTATGGGTGATCGTGGCCTTCTTGGGAAATAAGGTCTTTCTTTGTACATGCAGTCAAGAAATAATGGGCTCATGATGAATGAGGATTATCACTGGTATACTTCTGCAAAGAAGAAAGTGTGGACACAGACAGACAGGGAAAATAGCAAATTAAGATAGAACTAGAGAATAAAACTTGAATATTGTAGCATTAAGTACATTTCTTATGAACATTCTTGTTCCCACAAGAATTCCTGACAAGTGCCAGAAGCTAGGAGACATGGGAAAAATACTCCCCGTGAAATCCAAGAGGGCCTGCTATAAGAGTAACTTTCTGTTGTTTTGAAGATACTCAATTTGTGGCGATCTAAAGTGTCAGCACTAGCAAACTAAATCACACACAAATTCATTTTAGCATAGGCACTTCTTTATTTGAAACATACTTTTCAGTAAAGGATGAACAGTCTATTGTGGAATTCTTCATAGGGCCTCAACATTAGCCCCAAGTCAAGTTCTAGTAAACTCCAACAAAAAATTACAAGTATCTTGTTTCAAATTTTCCCATTTTTAAAAGAGATTGTAGTTATTGGTTGGTGACTCCCTAGTACAGCCTTCCTTAATCGTTTAAATTAGCAGCCCAGGGTTAATTTGCACAAGTCTCTGGATTCTTCTCTGAAGGCTGAGGCAGAGAACCCTGTGCATGACCTATAAGCTATTCAGGAGCATAATGCAGACCAGCTTGAGCAAGTTAGCAAGAGTCTAACTGAAAATAAAACAAAAAAAGGAGTGGCTATACAGCCTGATGGCAGAGACTTGCTTAGCGTGTAAAAAGTCCTGAATTCAACCCCTAGTACCACTACCACCCAGGCAAAAGGGCTGCAAAAAGAGACAGCCTAGGTTCTAGTTTCCTCAGCCATGTCCTCCAACTGCAAAAGGAGCGTGTGATCAGTGTTACAGTGTTTCTCCGGAAGCTAGTCCACCATTCCTCCCGGGTTTGCGGGCGTATCGAGTGAGTTCTGTTTTCTTGCCAACACTTGGGGTCGGTAAATACGTGACGTGAAACCGGCTTATGAAATCCCAACACTCCTTTTTGAAGCAGAGATTCTACTCGTATGTCTTAATTTTTTCGGATCGAAAGAAGCTCTACAATTTCAGTTTATCTTCCAGAGGGAATGCAGAAAGGGCGGGGAGCCGACAACTAACAGGAACCTGCACTGGTGGTGTTGGCATTTTATATGAGTCTCTTCAAGTACTGCTCTCAACATAAACCACACCCCCAGATTAGCGCCAGTAGAATTCAAAGGATAACAGAAGTCATCTGCCCTTACATCTACATTTGTGATGTTTTACCTGCTACTTCAAAATCTCCTTGGGGAAAAGACAATACAAGAATGAAAATTAGAATTCATGAGTAGAAAGACAAACGAAAAAAGAAAACGAAGATTCTTCTTCATAAGTGGCCCTTGCGTATGGCAAGGTTTGTTCAAAAATCACACTGACAAAACCATTTGGCTTTACAAACTACAGCTTTGCTTTTGGCAGCTCCCACTTGACAAAAGGCAACGCCACACACCGCGCAGGCGCCGCAGCCCGCGGAAGTTTCTGGCGCAGGCGTGCGGACCGGGAAGTGGGCGGGCTCGCGCGCGTGCTCCGCGGCTCACTTCCGGCAGACCCCTCCCCCGCGGCCCTTCCCTCTCCCTGTCTCCTCCCCGGCCTCTCCCTCAACTCTCTCCACCCCTCGTGCTCTCCGCCCTGCTTAGCTCCCTTCAGTCCTTCTCCGCCCGTTCCCTCCCGGTCGCTGCCGGCTTTCTCTGGGCTGGACGGGGTGGCGGCTGCCTTTGTCGGATAAAGTTTCCCAGAGGCCGGGCAGGGGAGCGCCGGCCCGGACGGCGGAGGCGCCCGGTTATCGCCGCGCGACTGAGAGAGAAGGGTCCGGCCGCCGGAGCCCTGCGCACTCCGCGCCGCCGCGCCGTCCAGGAGCTACGCCCTGCTTCCCGGTTTCCCTGTCCTGCGGGGCCGGTGAGTCGCTGGCCGCGAGTCCGGGGTGAGCGGCGGCGGCGGCGGCAGCGGGGCTGGGCAGGCCGGGCTGGGTGGGCGCGGACTGTTGCGGCGAGGGGCCTGGGGCGCTGCCCTCCGCCGCGGCACCGGGCCTCCGGGCCTCCCCGGCTGCTGCGCCGGGCCCGCGCCGCTGCGTGTGCTGAAGCGGCCGGCCGTGGAGTCGGAGTCGGGCCGCGCGGCGAGGCGGCCCCTGCCGGCTGCGGAGCCGCGGTGGGCACGTTCGGAAGGCGCGGCCGGGCTGCACTCGGCTCCTACCTGTTGCTGGCCGAAGACACCTCGAGAGCGACTCGACGGGATGTTTCAGCCAGCGCGGAAATCGACACTCTTGCCTGTCCGCCCCTCTCCAAAGCAAAGAAAACAAAGACTGTCGAACTTTCGCGAACTGTCGAGTTCCGATACCCCGAAAGAATGAAATCGCACTTCTGTTAATGGGTGGGCGGCTCTTGTCAGCCGGAATGTAGGAAAATAGGATTTTTGAAACTTGTGGAGCGAGGAATGTGGGTGATTGCGACCGGAGTGAGGCTGACTTCCAGTAGAAAGGGTGTTAGTAATGCCATGTGTGTGAAAATTCGTGACGTTTAGACCAAGTGGATTCTGGTGGTTATTTGTGTCTTTACAAGCCAAGATTTATTCAGTGTACTGGAAAGTTCTACGGATTTCACCACCAAACTATCAGTGACCCAGCCCCCGTCCTTGTTTATAAAACATCAGCAATTCTGGTAGGGTTATTTGTAAGTTTTTTCCCAGTCTTCAGATAAATTGTTTGAGAGGTATAGATAGGCATAATTTGCCCAGGGGACTTTTTTTTTTAAAGCCTGATTACCACTCGTAACAGAAGAAATACTGAATTTTGGCGGAGAATATTGATATTTAAACTGAATATTTTTCTATATAATGATAATGAACTTTGATTTAGTCAAGTTAATAGGTCAGGGTGTTACTATTTTGACATAAAATACGAATTTTGAAGGCAATTGTTTTGTATGACCTAGTAGTATGAATAATTGGAAAGGAGATTTGTACTGTGAATTTAAAAATTTTTTGTTGGTCTTGTTTTTATTGCAGATAAGACGTACAGTTTTCTGTTGATGTGGAGGTAGGTATCAGGCTTTTTAATATTGTATTTGAGGGCAACTTCAGGGTTACCTTTCTGTAGATGGTTTTTGGTCCTTAGAAATAAGGATACCTTATTTCCCCTCCCTTGGAAGTTATTTAAAGCAAACAAAAACTAATCATCTTTAATATACCTCTTTTTTTTTTCTTCTGAACCAATGTAAGATCTGTTCTTATTTAATATACTTATTTCTATTAGGTTAGTCTATCACAAAATCAAATTAGTGTTCTTAATTTTTCTAAGAATTATGAAGAATAGTGTATGTACCCTGTTCATTGAAAAAAATGCAAATGATTGGCTTTGGAAAATAAGTGATACTTTTGTAGCATAAAAATATGCTCCATGTTTAGTGATTAGTGATTGTAGGCTAGTGTTTAAGGAAAGAGTTGAAGTAACAGTTTCTTTTCAAGTCATGCTACCTTCTTTTGTATCTCCTCAGAAATAGGATACCTCCAACTTTCCAGAGTTTCCAAGAGGGAATTTTGGATTGAAACTGGAAGACCAAAATAACCACAGGCATGTTGTGCTGGGGAAATGCATCCTTTGGACAGTTAGGTTTGGGTGGAATTGATGAAGAAATTGTGCTAGAGCCCAGAAAAAGTGACTTTTTTATAAATAAAAAGGTGCGTGATGTAGGATGTGGGCTCAGACACACTGTGTTTGTTCTGAATGATGGAACTGTGTACACCTGTGGATGTAACGATCTGGGGCAGCTGGGTCATGAAAAGTCCAGAAAGAAACCAGGTAAGTGGAAAACTTTTTATTCGCTCTTTCTGGTAATTATACCATTTAAGTTTGAAGTGTCATACAATTTCTGTAATCTTAAACCTACATTCTTTGTCAAGCTTAAAGGCAAAGGAAAGGTTAAATACACCCTTGACACTTGGCATGCTTAGTACTTTCTTTTTCTTACTACTCTGAGAAGCCCGATGTGGCCTTGTAAGATAATAGAGAAAAACAGCCTTGGTATATATGTCACCACTGGCATAGAGTGCAAAGTTACAGAGATCATCCTTAATAATTTCTCCAGCTTGGTTAGATTTTAAATTCTCATTTACTGTCATGTTTCCATACATGATGATAGAGGGAAACTTAAGATGAAAAGTGTGCCTTGATTTACTTGGCTACAGTATATCTTTTTCTTTTTAGTCCTCATCATATTTTAAATATATGCTTGTATTTGGTTTTGTTGTATGTGTCTTCAGTTTCTCTTAATTTTCTAGTGCTAGCTACTAAAGGTTGTATAAAGTGAAGTGTCCTGATTTTGAAGTAGGTGCACAAGCAAAATTTAATTGCTAGGGTAATAAAAATTCTGAGCAGTTTGGTTACATTTAATACACTTTTTCTGGGTGTTTATTTTAAAACTAAATATTGTAATGTTTAGGAATATAGTTGATACATGTTTTGCTTTCAGTTGCAAGTACTAAAAGTTTCTGTCTTCAAGTGAGATTAAGTTTGGGTAAGACTGTGATGTATTTATTTTCTTTTTCTTTTTCTATTTTAACTTGAAGAATGATAACTTTTGTTTTTTGTTTTTGTTTGTTCTTGAGACAGGGTCTCATCATATAATTTAGGCTGGTCTAGAACTTGCTCTGTAACCCAGTTGGCCTCAAACTGAGATTGCAGATGTGTACCACCATGTCCCGCTAAAGTGGCACTTTTGAAAGTTCTTTTATTTATCATTTCATCATTTATTGCTATTGAGTTTCCATTGCTATTGATGAGTTAGTGTACTTTTGAGAGATGAATCAAGATATAAAATATTCAGGCCTTAAATTAAGGTGCTTCCTTTTTCATACTATGTCATTACTATTCCAGGGGTCACTTTTAGAGTTTTCTTCTTTGTGGTTAGGGTCTTAATCCTTTCTGCCTTAACTTGTAATTTAGTTTTAGTGGACAGGTAATAGTGGTATTTAACACAGTAAGTTTATGGTAGAATTCAAAGTCGGTGGTAGTTTTTGCATATCATACATCAATAAGCACATTTTATAGAACTTCACAATATTTTCATAATATTAGGTGTTAAGGTGATCATGCTGATTTAAATAAATGGCAATTTACTGATGTGTTTTTCTACCTTTGCTTTAGTGGCAAAGGGTCATTTACCATTTTTACTTCATTTGAAATTTCAATAATACTGGGGCTTCTGTTCCTTATATGTAGCATGCATGCCATGCAGAAATAACTGAGTATTTCTAGATTGCTTTAAATTCTGAAAGAATGGAGGGCAAATAAAAAATTCAAAGCTAGCATAGCTATTGCCTATGTAGTTGTTAAAATCTGTTAAGGTTTAGATGTTAAATTTTAACTGTTAGTCTACACTTGTTCTGTGCTTATGCCAAGGGTAGACACTGCACTCATAATGAATGTTTCCCTGCAAACAGTGTCTAACTCCAAGGTTAGCTCCTGAGAAATGTAACTAGCCACTCTGAGTCTTACTGATGCTGTGATAATTACATTGTGACGTGTGTATCATTTTATGAAATCATCGTACTGGAAGCGTTTGATAATACAGAGCTGGGAGGGCAGATTTCTTTACGATAGTTTCAGGGTTGCCTCACTATTGTCCAGAGTTTATAATGTGATATGTGTATAAAACATAATTTTCTGTGGAGTAGAAAAACAAAAAAGTGAGCTTCATCTGAGAAATTTAGTGCCTAAATTACGTGTGCAAGCACATGTAATGAAACTAAAAAGACCTGAAATTTGACATGATGCGCTGTGTACTTTGACGCCAGGGAATTTAAATGATGAGAAATGACATTCTTGGATAGTTAGGATTTCTGGGAGGAAATGAAGGTTTAAGTTTGGTTTTTGTCAGTAATCACATAAAAGCCAGAAAATAGGTCTAGGACTAGCATTGCTTACTTTATGGAGCAGTGGGAACAAGATCCTTGGAAAAGCCTTTTGTAATAACTCCTGACTCAGTGATAATTGAAGTGATAATACAGAGCTGGGAGGGCAGATTTCTTTACGATAGTTTCAGGGTTGCCTCACTATTGTCCAGAGTTTATAATGTGATATGTGTATAAAACATAATTTTCTGTGGAGTAGAAAAACAAAAAAGTGAGCTTCATCTGAGAAATTTAGTGCCTAAATTACGTGTGCAGGCACATGTAATGAAACTAAAAAGACCTGAAATTTGACATGATGCGCTGTGTACTTTGACGCCAGGGAATTTAAATGATGAGAAATGACATTCTTGGATAGTTAGGATTTCTGGGAGGAAATGAAGGTTTAAGTTTGGTTTTTGTCAGTAATCACATAAAAGCCAGAAAATAGGTCTAGGACTAGCATTGCTTACTTTATGGAGCAGTGGGAACAAGATCCTTGGAAAAGCCTTTTGTAATAACTCCTGACTCAGTGATAATTGAAGTGTGCCTGTGTTACAGAGTTAGGAAAAAGTAGATCAGGGCACTGTGATTGCTGTGGTAAGGACTTCGTCTTTTATTCTCAGTCTTGATTTAACTTGAGTGATATATTTCAGCAGTTTTTTTTTTAACTAAGATTATTTCTATTTGGAATAATTCTTTAATGTTTTTAAATGTGTTCCTTCCCACCCTCTTTTAAATTTGAGTTTGAGGGTTGGATTAAAAGACAGAGAATTGAATCTTATTGTAGTTGTGTTCTCTAGTGGTAGTACTGAGGATTGAACTGAGGCCTCATGCATACTAGGCAAATGCTCTACTGTTGAATTAGATCCTTGGCTCCCTCATTCTTTAAAAAGAAATAGTTTGAGACGGGGTCTCATTAAGTTGCCTGGGCTAGCCTTGAACTTGAGACTTTCTTGCCTCAGCTTCCCAAGTGGCTGGGTTTACAGGCATGTGCTACCAATCCCAACTATTTAATTGTTTTTAAAGTCTGGTAGTAGAATAGGCCTGTTGTATTTCTCTGTTCCCCTCTCCTCTTTTGAGATAGGGTCTCACTGTGCAGTTCACACTGGCCTTGAATTCACTATGTTGCCCAGGTGGGCCTCTTAACTCACAATGATGTTCCTGCTTCAACCTCCTGAGTGCTAGGATTACAGGCATGTTCCACCATGGCTGGCCCCCAGTTTTATTTCTAGGACCACATAATAAAAGGTTTGAAAACTTTCAGCTTGTACCAGAAAGAAAGCAAAAGGAAAGGAGACAAGAACTTATGTTTCTTTATGTAAGCTGACTGTCAGCATAGCATATTCTGTAGTTAAGAATTGAGAAAATTAGTCTCATTAAGGTTAAATTTTTCTTGAGTCAAAATTATTTACTGATGGATTTAGCCTTGTAATGTGGCAAATAGATTTGGCCTGTGGTCTTCTGGGAGACTTGTTTGGCGTGTGGTCTTCTGGGAGACCTGTTTACATTTTGAACATTTTTGGAAACGTAAAAAGATCTAACTTTCTTTTGTTATCTATAGCAAGAATGTAGATTCAGTCTGTATTAATCTGTATTTTTGTGAGTATGTTTTATCATCACTACTAGCTCTTGAATTTGCTAAGAATGGACATATATTTCATTTTTATGTTTTTGTGACATAAGAACTTAAAAACTTTAAGTTAGGATCTCAATTTCTTAATAGCAAACAAGTAAATACATTTTCATCAAACAATCATCATCGATTTAAATAGCTAGGGTTCCACTACCTTTGCTCAATACAGAACTTTATACTTGCTAGGCAAACACTGTGCCGCTGAGCCATATATATAGCCCATAGTCCACTCCATTTATTTATTTATTTATTTACTTTTTTTGAGACAAAGCATTACTAAATTGCTAAGTTGTCCATGCTGGGCTAGACCTTGCAATCCTGTTTCAGCATCTGACAGTCCTAGAAAAACTTGGTAGGCTTATTAGTTGTCCAGGATGGCCTGAATCTTAGAATTTTTGGTTCAGCCTTCCTGAATGCTACAGTATTGGCATGTGCCACAATGCCCGGCCTAGTATGTTTTTCTTGTTTCTTTACTCAGTATGTATCCATGTGTATGTATAATTTGATGATTGATGACTGCTGTCCAAAGCGTATATTTTGTGTCTACTTTTGTTTGTTTCATGTTAGAAATAGTATTAAACTTATGATTGCAGTCTTTAAATAATGTGGTATAATTTATTTATTTATTTATTTATTTATTTATTTATGTGTCTTTTTGAAACAGGATCTTGCTGTGCAGTTCAGGCTGGCCTTGAGCTCACTTTTGCAGCTCAGACTGGTCTCGAATTTGCACCGATCCTCCTGCCTCAGCCTCCCAAATGCTGGGATTACAGGCGTGCGCCACCATGCCTGGCCTGATGTGGTATAATTTTATTAAAAGGAATTGTTGGAATAGCTTTTTGAGTCTCAAAGTTCTTACAAGTAGAATATCTCATTTAATCCTCACAGTATTTGTATGCTAGTCATAGCAGGATTTTTTTTCCAGCACCAGGGATTGAACTTGGGACCTTGCACTAGGTCAAGCAGGTTCTTATACCACTGAGCTATCTCCCTGGCTCCAAAAGGGCAGTTTTTATGTTGCCCATTTTAGATGAAGAAACTGAAATGAAGAGATGGAGACTAAGGTTGCTAGGCTGGCAGACTTTTGGAGACCATAAAGCTTTTTATCCTGTCATTTTTAGAACATAAAAGAATTATTTGTTCGCCAAGGAGAAAACTAGTTCCATCAGTATTTTAATGTAATTCTGAAGGCTCAGAAAATCTTTTATTTATTGTTTTAAAATTTTTTTAGTTTTTTTTTGCGGGACAGGGGTTCGAACTCATGACCTTGTACTTGCCAGGCAGGCACTTGTGCCACGGAGCTATCTCCCCAGCCTCACCCAGAAAATCTTTTAAAAGTCAGCATTTTGTAACTAAGATTGTAGAATTAGGATGCTGTGTTTTATATTCCTTCTTCTACCCCTTGTTCATAAACTTGAGTCATTTTCAGAGCCACATAAGATTGAGTCTTCTTTTCAAGATGTAATGTTGCAGGGGCTGAGGAGATAGCTCAGGAGCACAGTGCCTGCCTGGCAAGTGCAAGGTCCTTCAACCCCCAGTTCTGGAAGAAAAAAAAATAAAAATAAAAATAAAAAGATGTAATGTTGCTGCTTGGCATGGACACTGCGCACACCTGTACTCCAGCTTCTGGGGGGGCTGAGAGGCAAGATCAAGACTGAACTTGATTAACAAATTCAAGACCATCCTGGGCTACATAGTGAAACCTTATCTTCAAAAAAAAAAAAAAAACCCTAAAATCAAAATTAAAACAAAGGTATTGTTTTACCCCAAATTAAAATTAAATATATATACCATATTTTCCTTTTTTTATTTATTTTTTGTATTTAGTATAGGATCTACAGGGTCTTACTACAGATTGAGCTCATAGTGATTCTCCTGTTTTCAGCTTCCCAAGTGCTGGGATTACAGGCATGCACTACCACACCCAGTCTGAGTCACTGGCTCAGCACACTTTGGGGGCAGAGTTGGCACAATATACCAGGAATTGAATCCTGGTCCCTGCATCTGCCTAAACAGGCTTTAATCTGCTGAACTGTCTCGCTGGCCCTATAGCATATTCTTAAATGTAGGACTAACTTGATTAACAGAGTCATCGCCAGGTGAAGTTTCAGTAGTATGTTTATTGTATATATTCACTTTTATGGTTACATAGCAAGAGTTAACTTGCTTGTTTTATTTTCTGACATGTTTTCTCTGTTCACAAAACTTAAGTCTATAAATGAACTCCTTAAAATATAGTTGGTTGACCTTGAGAGATACAAATACTACATGTTATACATGTCTTGGCTTTTACTTGCCCTTAGCTACCCAGCAGAAAAGTTTAAACATGATGCATAAAACGTAAGGGTAGTTAGTTTAGTATGCTGAGCTGTAAAAGGCTCTAATCAACAGCTTCCAACATTGCTGGTTTTGCCAGTAACCCACTGCAATTATGGAACATTTGACTATGTATACAACTACCTTCTCTTAGATCAAAGAGAAGAAATCTATTGTACTAATAATCATTAGGAAATTTGTCATGTCAGCTGGGCATGGTGGCACACGCCTGTAATCCCGGCACTTGGGAGGCTGAGGCAGGAGGATTGGTGTGAGTTCAAGACCAGCCTGGGCTACAAAAGTGAGCTCAAGGCCAGCCTGAGCTGCATAGTGAGACCCTGACTCAAAAAGATAAAAAGACCAAAAAAAAAAAAAAAATTTATCATGTCTACACCCTGTACTCTGTATAACTACAATGAGGACAACAATATGCATTGTATCTATTATTAGGATTGTATTACTAACGTGCTTTGAAACTGTCACATTGTCATTTATTAAAAGTAAATATATATATATTTGAAATTTAAAGAGTAGTATAGGAAAATATATAAATGGGGGAAATAGAATTATTTACTAGAGAGTACATTAAAAATAGCAGATTAGCCGGGTGTGGTGGTGCACACCTATAATCCCAGGACTTGGGAGGTTGAGGCAGTAGGATTGCTTCGAGTTCAGGGCCATCCTGGGCTACAAAGGTGAGCTTAAGGCCAGCCTAAACTGCATAGCGAGACCCTATCTCAAAAAGGCGAAGAAAAAAAATTATCCCACAAAATTCTTAGTGAATGAAAGGCTATATCACCAAAGAAGCTTGCTTTTGTGTGTGTGTGTGTGGTACCAGGGATGAACTTGAAACCTTGCACTTGCCAGGCAAGTACTTAATGCCACTGAGCTATGTTGCTGGCTCTGTTTACTATGTTTTATAACTGAATTCTCACAGTCCCACATAAGGATGCTAAGAAGACTTGAAAAAAGTAATTGAGTCAGACCTCAGGCCTACGGTGGGTCTTTCCTTTGAGAAAGATGAGTGCCCAAGGCAGGTGTTGAGTGTAGGGAAGATTGTGCTACTGTTAGAGATGTATAATGATATTCTACTTTGTGTAGGACCCTACATCTGAGGAATTGCAAGAGCATTACACAGTAATTCATGGTTCCTTTCAAAGAATTATCCTTATCTTAGGGGATAAATATATGGAGAAATGGCAGCACAAGTTGGTAAGTAACTTGTCAAAAACAGTAGTAGGAAACCAGTGCACAGCTGTAAATTCAACCTGAAAGTTTAAGTCTAACAGTCTCCTACCTTATTCACTAAACTGTGCTAATGTTTAGAACTATAATATCTTCTAAAGTGGAGAAAATATTGATGCATAAACACTTTGCTATTTTTATTTATGGCCTGTTGGAAATAGTACTTCACTGAGATGACTGCGTTCTGCTACTCAAGAGTTTTTAATTGCAGCCCTGTGTATGGCCCATAATAATGATCCCATGCACAGTGGATTTGGTAATTTAACTTGGAGCTTAGATTATATTGTGTCAAGGCTATCATGTAGATACATTGGTCTCTGGGGTGTGTTGGTTTGGTGATGTTTTACAAAACTTATAATCCATACAAAAGCTACTAATAGCAGTAGATGCCAAGTTTGAGCAGTCTACCAGAGGGCAATTTCCTTAAAGGGTTCTTACATGTTTGGTGTGTGGATTTGTCATGCTCCTGTTGGACAGGACAGGTCAAAATCCCAGAAACTCCTAGTTGGAGGGGGGCTTAATTGGCTCCAGTGCAACAGTGTAGGGTGGAAACCCTGATGGAGCAAAGCTGTTCCTCCTAGGACAGCCTGGAAACAGAGAGGATTGAGGATAAAAAGACACTTCTTGGGGCCCGGCAGGATGGCTCAGTGGTCTAAAGCGCCTGCTTGGGAAGGCTTGGGTGGCTGCAGGGACCGCGGTTCGATCCCCGGCATCACATGCTCTGCCAGACCTGCCCTCAGGGCAGGCTGAGCCGGCCATAAAAATAAATGAACAAACAAAAGTTCTGAAACAGTAAAATAAAATAAAATAAAATAAAATAAAATAAAATAAAATAAAAAAGACACTTCTTTCTTCAGGTCCTGTCTCAGTGCCTGCCTCTAGTCAGGCCCACCTGGCAGCAGAGTTAGTGATGACTCCTCAGTCAGTGGTTGAGTCTACTACTGAGTGTTATATCCTTAGGATCCAGTAGTCACTCTCCACATACAAGGCTTACCTGTAATGGTGTAAAAGTTACACATGGTTGGAAGTGTGCCACACTTTCCTTCAAAACAAAACAAAGCAAAACAAAGCTAGTAGGAATGGGATAGATTGCAGTTTTAGAGTCTGGGCAAGGTGTTCTTGTTGTGAATGACAGCCTCATCTGTGATAGTGAACCTTTTAAAGCTTTCAGTCCTAACAAATAGGCTGCTGTAGCACATGTATCAGGTTTGTCACCACTAACCAAGGTAGTCTGGTTTTTCATTATTTCCTTAGGAGTTTTCTTAAAGATTGTTAATGTTCCATGTCCCCAATGTCACACAAATGTAGCATAATGTTAAAATTTATTCTCATAAGTCCCATGTGTTTTTAAAATTGCTGTGAGAAAATCAAAGTTGATTGTTCTCTAAACTACAAAGCACAGTTAAGGTGCTGGTAATGCAGCTTAATGGTAGAGTATTTGCCTGGTATGTACAAGGCCTTAAATACAATCCACAGCACTGCCAAAAAAAGAAAAGAAAAGCACAGTAGGTACTTGGGATTAAAAGCAATTTATAGAGAAATAAACTCAGACTTGTTTTAAGGGTTTATTCAGGTTAGAGTTGTTATGGTATGTAGAAAAATGAGTAGAGGTTATGAAAAACCCTATTTATTGGTCCATAGTTTGTTTGGCTTTCCTAGACTTGTTTTTCCATGATGATAGAATTAAAAAGGCATAATTAATTACAATAATTTTTGATAGTTATTTTACATGCCCCTCCTCACCTCCACACAAACACAACCACCCTTCGCTGTGTGTATTGAATGTACAAAAATTTCTTGGTGTTGCACTGGTAAAGGGGAAACTTCTTGTATTAAAAATTCTCTAAATTAGTATTTTATTTTTGTTTTAATTTCTAGCATGGCTGAATTTCAGTTTAGCTTTTCGTGGCCATGAAGAAAAACCGCTAGAATCCTTTAGTATTTTTTTAATAAATTATTTAAAATAATTCTGTTATTATTTGAAGCTATCTTAATTATTTTGGGGTTTTGCAATGCTGCATTGAACCTAGGGCCTAGTGCATGCAGGAAAAGTGACTTCACCTATCTTTGTCCCTAGCCCATTTCTCTATTAATGTCCAGGTTTAGCTACATATTTTTCCTTTGTTCCATCACACAATTCTGAAATACGTTTTTATTTTTCACAGTTTTTTTGTTTGTTTGTTTACAAGCAGTAAGTGTGGTTATAAAATGTGGGAGGTGGGCACTAGGGCAGCTCAGCTGTCAACAGCACTTTGGAAAGCTGTGGTTGGAGGATTGTAAATTCAAGTCCTGCCTGGCAATTTAGTAACATCCTGTTTCAAAGTAAAAAGCGGTGGGATATGCCTTAGTTACTTTTTACTCCTTGTTGGGACAGATACAGACACTACAAATAAAGGAAGGAAAGGTTTATTTATTTACCTCACGGTTTGTGAAGGCTTTCAGTTCATACTCCGCTGGCTCCAAGGCAGCAGAAAACAATGAAGAGGAGAGGAGGGGCAACAGCTGTGGCATCCATCAAGCCTCTCTAGGGCGCAAAGCTCCTCCAAAGTGGCTTGGCGGCAGCGCAGGGCTGGTCTGACCAAACAAAGTCTTTCTCAACTATTTCTATACACTTTTTGTGCTGAGTCACTTGGGGGTGACCCCTCTAACCCTAGGTTGGAACCAGTCACTTCCCAGGGCAGGCCCTCCGCATTACTGCAGGATGGGGCCCCCACAGCCAGCAACCAGTGCAGCTCATCCAGCCAAGCTTCCTCAAGTTGACACAATGTATCATCTACCATAATACCTCAATACAAAGGCCCTGAATTAGGTCCTTAGCAGAGTGATGCAAAAAATCAAAATACTGGATGTGGTGTGCACACCTGTAATCCTGGTACGTGGAGGACTGAGGCTGGAGGATCTCTGAGTTCTAGGCCAGCCTATGGACCTTATGTCCAAAAAAAAAAAAACCAAAAGTACAGGGAGGTAAAGAAATATCAATTAGAATGTCATCACGTGAAGATAGGTGCTATTACCATTAGAGACATTTTCTGTACTCATTGTCCTGATTTTCTTTTTTAAAAAAATGTATTTGGAACAGGGCCTCACTATGCAACTCAGACTCTAGTGATCCTCCTTTTTCAGCCTCTCCAGTGCTGGCATTACAAGCGCACACCACACCTGTACTTGGCAGCCACTCAGCATACCCCGGCCCAGGGCTGGGGCCAGCGCTGCAGGGGAGTGAATCCCTATCCCTACGCTGTACTCATCTTCCTGATTGCATACTGGATTGTGTTCTTGTATCTGAGATAATCTTTTCAGTACTAATTGAGTATTTTGTCATATTTTAAAATATTAAAGGGCACTGTAAAGAGTTTTAACCTTTTGTCTTTTAGATGTACCAAAATTTATTTAAATATTACATATTCTGTACTTTATTTCCAGATTAATGCTGCCATAATGCATATATCAGTTCAGTTTTTACTCTGCATTTCAGTTTATTTCTTTAGGAAAAAGAACATTTTAATTTTAGCAGATCTAGAAGGAATGATAACTAAGTTTATTTTAAAACACTAAGCACAAGACTGGGCATGGTGGGGTACACCTATAATCCCAGCACTCAGGAGGCTGAGGCAGGAGGATTATTGTGAGTTTAAGACTAGCTTGGGCTACAAAGTGAACACAAGGTCTGCCTGAACAGCATAGTGAGACCCTGTCTCAAAAAGACAAAAAGCAATAACAAAACCACAACACACAACCAACCAAAAATAACCCCTAAGCACAGTAGTAAATGAGTTTGGAAAGTTGCTATGATCAAAACAAGATATATTGTAAACAAGTTCCAAAACATTGGGATTACATGAAGGTTTCTTAAAGTGATAGAAATTCGACAATAGTTGTTGTATTACATAATATTTTCTTCAAATTAGGTTACCAGATATAAACCTGCCAAATTGGTTTTAAAAAAGTTATAAGATATTAAAAAGAAATTCTAAGCAGTAACTGTTCCTTGGAATAGATCAGCAGAAATCAGCAGTACAATCATCTAAACTACCCTGCATATGTACATGGATGTATCTTTTTCTCCTTTCTTTTGTTCTTTTCCTTATGCCAGTTTTTCCTTCCTATTGAAAACATTCTTTCCCTTTCACAGTATCTATTGTACCTTTCAGATTTCATTCACTGTGTCAGGTTCTCATTAGTAAGACAGTCCGGTGTTTGTACATGCAGGTCTGATTTATTTCACTTCCCAGTACAGTCTCTAGTTGCGTCCATTTACCTATAAAAGCCTCACATTTATCTTTTTTATAGCTGAGTGATACTCCATCATGTAAAAATACATTTTTAAAAATCCATTTCTCAGTTGGGTTGTTTCCAAGATTTAGCTATGACAAATTGTTACTGCTATAAACATGGCTACACACACATATATGGCTGTGACATGATTGTTTCAGTTATGGAAAGATACCTAGTAGAGGAATAATAGCTGGCTTGAATGGGACCTCTAATCTTAGCTTTTTGAGGAATCTCCACATTGATTTCCACAGTGGTTGTACCAGTGCATAGTCCTACCAACAGTGGAGAAGGCCCCCCTCCCGCCCAACTTCTCCATCATTTGTTACCTGTTGACTTCTTGTCAAGCCATTTCTGGCTTAAGGTAGAATTTCGGCATTGTGTAAACAAAAGTTTTAAAGATAATTGGTCAGATTTTTAATATACCAGTGAATCTCATTTAAAGATCTGTTAGTGGAGATTGAACAGGGGGATTAGTGGAGATCGAACAGGGGGATATGGTAACAGCAGGTATAAGGCTTGTTGAGGGTTAAAGGGTGCTCAGACATGAATTCAGAAAGCCTGTTTAAGGGCATAGACTACAAGTGTTTAAGAACAGTGAGCAGGGCAGTTAGAAAGACCAAATGGTAGCAGTCTGCCAAATAGCCTACAATGTGAATTGTGGGTTATGTGAAGAACAGGTTGATAGAGGAGAAAATCTAGAGGTTAAAAAAAAAGTTAGAGGGGCTGGGGAGAGAGCTCTATGGCACAAGTGCCTGCCTGGCAAGTGCAAGGTTGTGAGTTCCAACCCCAGTCCCACAAAAAAAAAAAGAAAAAAAAAAAAGCTGTGATTATAGTTCTTTATTTGGGGGGGGGGTAGGGGAGGGTCTACAGGGTGTTCATGGTCTCACTACTAGATTGGATTCATATAACCTGCCCAAGAGCTGGGATTACAGTCGCACCCCACTGTGCCCCAGACTCAATTGCATCTCAGCACACCTCCCAGGGGCAGGGGCAGGGGCAGGGGCAGGGGCAGGGGCAGGGCCAGGGCCAACATGGCGCAGGACTGAGCTGTTTGGCTGGCCATGTGGTTGTAGTTCTTTAGGTAAGATTAGGTAAAGAATGACTAGATTTTGGTAACTACAGGTAGCTGTGAGTCAAAGTATAATAGATTCAGGTGCGACCCTAGGTATAATCATTAATTCATAGAAACAATCTGGGAAAAGAAGGAATATTAACTCTTGTTCTAGGGGAAGAGAAAATGATGGTGAGGTAAATTTTAGTGTGAATTTATCAATTTGGTAGATACTACAAAATTTGCTGCTAAGTGGAGAGAAAACCAGGGTTAAATACTTTACTGTCAGAAGGCTAACATTCCAGTTATGAGTTTTTTCCTGGTTCCAACTTTTGAAGTAATTAATCATCTACTAGCAATATTTAATTTTGTGCTTTAGGGAAACTTTTTTTTTTTTTTTTTTTTCTGCAGAACCAGGATTCAGCTGAGGCCCTTGCACTTGTCAGGCAAGTGAATATTCTACTGAGCTAATCTCCCCAGCCCCAGAAACTTAAAGTATCTAGTGATAAAATAGCTTTTAAATTTAAGGTAACCTGAATGGTTGCCTACTCTATTTTGTAATCATGAATGGTTTTTTTTTTTTTTTTTTTTTTCCTTGAAGTGAGTACAGCAACATTTTATTGTCTTGACAATAAAACAAAGCATGAAAAGTGAAAACTGGATCACTTGGCCCCTTCTTATCTCCTCCCAGTTCAAAATGCTTGCATCTCTTACATCTCTTAATAGCCAGCATTCTCTTAGATCTGCAGTTGGGCCCAACACACTCAAGCCTCAGGATAATCTTTGTAGTTTTGGCCTTCTTCTGGAAAATTGGCTTAGTCTGTCCACCATAGCCACTCTGTTTCCTGTCATAATGCCGCTTTCCCTGGGCATATAGATAATCCTTGCCTTTCTTGTATTGTTACTTTGTGGGGTTGATGCTTGCCACATTTCTTACAGAAAGTTTGTCAGGTTTTGGGAACATTCACCATGTTTGCAGGCGCACTACCAGCCAGGAAAGAAAGAGCAACATGAATGTTTATATACAGATAAAATGAAAATATTTACTGACATCTGATAACCTGATTATTTGAATTTCATTAATACGTTTCTTATTCTTAACTGACATAGTATTATGACATACTGTGTTTCACTTTATCTTTCTGCCAGGTATTACTACAAATCTTTATTTTTGGCCCCAAGAAAAGCTTGTAAAGGTACACAGGACAGTAACATAGATGCAAGTTGCTTTGATTGCTGAAGTAAATGGGTGTGTACTGGCAGTGTGGGCAAGAGAGCTTTAGAAGTATGCTCTCTAGGGTTGTTTGTTCTAATGCAGGGAATTGGAAGAGATGGGAGCATTACAAGAAGGTTAAAGAAGTCCTAGGAGCATAATTAGCAGCATCTGAAAACATCTGGAGGAAGCTTTAATTTACTTGTTAGCTGTTAAAAGTTTAATTTTTTTTTTTTTTCAGGACTATTATCACTAAAATAGAGCTCAGATTACTTTCCACAGTAACTCCTAGGTTCTCACTAATTAATCCAAGTGTTATTCAGCTATAGATTTCGTATTGAGGCTGTCCAATGGGAATAATCCTTATGAACCTACACATAACTTCTGAAGAGTAATTAGGCTAAAGACTGACTGGTAGGTATTACCTTTGTCTGACCATATGTATCATTTGAAGGACTGTGTCTCTTCAATTGGGAGTACGGAAGAAGAGTTAACTTGGCAGTGTGATAAAGTGTATTAATGGAGAGAAATTTAATGATGAATTATTCCTAACACTGTTTAGACATTATAATGCTGATATTTTAAAAAAAAAAATAGTAGCTGTCATTTTGTGCCAGGTACTATGGCGATTCTTATAAATCTTAAAACCACCCACAAAATATATATACTCTTGCTTTATAAGGAAAAAACAGTGAGAGTTTAAATAACTTGTAAAAAATTATTGGAAAGCAAAAGTTGATTGAAATAAGAGTGGGAAGGATAACTTTTATTCACGTTCTCATCTCTGGAACAAAATACAAATCACTTAGAGGTTTGTTTTGGCTCATAGTTAGGTGCATGTATGTCACATGCGTGGCACATGTGAATGTTTGCGTTTTGAGATAGAATCTCACTATGTAGGTTATGCTGGCCTAGAACTCGGTGCAGAGCCCAGGCTGGCCTTGAGCTCCTGGCAGGTCTGCTGCCTCAGCCTCGCAAGTGCTCAGAGTACCAATGTACATCTCCATGCACAGTTTGGCTCACTATCTTGAGAGGATTCAGCACAGGCTTGGTTGGCTCCAAGGCATAAAAAACGTGCTGGAGGAATCCTGCTCATTCCTTCTTAGCCAAGAAGCTGAGGGAAAGGGGAGGAGAGGAAGAGAGGGAAGAGGAGCCAGGGGCAGGAATTCAGCTTTCCAGGACACCCCCAGTGGCCCAGTTCCAACCAGGTCCCACCTTTTAACACCATGTTGAGCTGCAGACCTTATCAGTGAGTGAATCCAACCATGGGTAGAGTGCTCCCAGGATGTAGTCATTGTTCAATTCCATCAGGCTTTTGGGGGACATTTGAGACCTAGGCAATAGAGACTGTGTGTAATGAGAGAGGAAGAAAGAAGGGAGAAAGGGAAAGGGAGAGATAAAGGGGGGATATAAAGCCAGGAATGGAGAGTGAGAAAGTGTAATAACTCTGAAGAAGTTTCTGAGTTAGGGAAACAGAAATAACAGCAGTATGATGCATTTTGATTTTAGACAATTTTATGTTTAAATATTTATTACATGAAGGTACCTCATGAAACAATTTTAAAACCAGTACACCATGTCATCTTGTCATTAAGGAAAAGATTTAGGTGGATCGTGAACTTTTTTTTTTTTCTTTTTGAGACAAGGTCTTGCTATGCAGTTTAGGCTGGCTTTGAGCTCACTTTTGTAACCCAGGCTGGTCTCGAACTCACAGGGATCTTCCAGTGCTAGCCTCCCAAGTGCTGGAATTACAGGTGTGCACCACCACTCCTGGCTGGAGCATAAACATTTCAGTAAATGATCTTGAAGTAAATTGGAATGTCATCTAAAACATGAAAAAGTAGGTTAATTTGTCCCTCCAAGTATATATTTAGATAAATTCTCAATGAATTACATAGTTAAATGTAAAAGCAAAAGTGCTAGAAGCAAACATAAGCAAATGTGTTTATTACAGAGTCAGGAAAGCCTTTCCCACTAAAATAACAGCTATAAAAGAAAATGAACTAAAGTAAAAATAGTTGTAGGTAGAAATGACTGTTAAAATTAAAAACACAAATGGTAGAACATTCAAATTATATAATCTCCCTGATGTACAGCATTCCTAGAATTGGAGATAAAGAGCTAATCCAGTAGCAAAATGGGCAAATAGTGCAAAACAGGCGGTTTACTGAAAAGGAAGTACAAATTTTTTTTAAGCAAATGACTCCTACTTTATACTAAAAAAAAAAA
>PVJA010030000.1:8334-26277 GCA_004027025.1 Myocastor coypus
TTTTTTTTTTTTTTTTTTTTTTTTTTTTTTTTTTGGTGGGACCAGGGTTCAAACTCACGACCTTGCACTTGCCAGGCAGGCACTTGTGACACGGAGCTATCTCCCTAGCCCCTGATTTCTTCTCTTTGATATAAGAGAAGGTAGTTGTATACATAGTCAAATGTTCCATAATTACAGTGGGTTACTGGTGAAACCAGCAATGTTGGAAGTTGTTGATTTGAGCCTTTTACAGCTCAGCGTACTAAACTACTCTTGTCATGTTTAAACTTTTCTGCTGGGTGGTTAAGGGCAAGTTAAAGCAAGACCTGTATAGCGAAACATGTAACTTTTGTGTCTCCCAACGTCAGTCAAATCCCCTCAGGATTTACTTTGGAACCATGTACAGTGCTTTGTTGAACTGTTGTCAGTGTCTGCTGTCTGGATGTGGATACTTCTAATTTAAATTTAGGCTATTGTATTTTTGTTTAACTTCATCCATGTTACATCTGTGTGTCATTTCTCTCATGAGAAAGAACCTTTCTTTCAGTGCCCAGTTAAAGACTCTAATTTGCTGGATCCCATTTAACCCACACAACATTGAGATATACTGGTACCACCATGCCATAGTCTGTGTGGGCTGCTATGACAAAATGCCTTAGACTGGGAAATTTATTAACCACCAAAATTATATTGCTGGAGCTTGAGGACTACAAGCTCAGGGTGCCAGCATGGGGACATCTAGATGTGTCCTTCCATGCAATGGGAATGCAATGGGACAAGCAGGGACAAACCCTCTATCTGTACCTGGTCCATTCTGACCAGGGCTATTTTCTAAGGATGTTAACCCCATTCTTCACCTCTTCAGACCATGCCAGGGATTAGGTTTCAATGTAGGAATTTGGTGGGACAGATAAAAAATTTGGCCACAGCACACCAAATACTATTTAATTTTTCTTTTGTGATTTATGTGCTTTACTTATTTTTTAGTACTGGGGATTGTGCCTATGGCCTTCACACTGAAAAAAAATATGTTCCTATGTATGTATATAATGACATATTTTTATCTTAAAAATTTATTTTGAGACAGGATCTCACTAAGTTGCTGAATTGTCCAGGCTAGGTTCAAACTTTTGATCTCCCTGCCTCAGCTTCCTAGAATTCTGGGATTCCAAGTGTATTCTTTTTTATTTATTTATTTATTTTCTTGTTTCAGAAACTTTGTTTGTTTATTCACTCATTTTTATGGCTGATCAGCCCACTCCGAGGGCAAGGCTGGCGCAGCATGTGGTGCCGGGGATCGAACCACGGTCCCTGAAGCCACCCAAGCAGGCGCTTTAGACCACTGAGCCATCCCGCCGGGCCCCCCAAGTGTATTCTAACACATCCAGCCTGCACTTAGTTTTGCTTTGCTTTACAGAATATTTTGTTAGGGTTGGATGACAAAATCCTTCTACTTTAGTCGCTTGGAGTAGTTCTTCTTTATGGGGTTATGGTATCATCTTGTTGTAATTTAGTTTTTTTTTTCCTGTTCTGCTTTTCATATTCGAAATTTCTTTTGCAATAGTTCACATTATTTTGTGATAGAACTATGCTCCTGGCTTTCAAGTCAGGTCTGAAAAGAAGTAATATTACACCTTATCTCTCTGCTCCTTTATCCACTTCCCTTTGTCCCTTTAGGCAAGCTTCACTGCTTTACATTTTTGGTTTATAGTTCTATTAAAAATGTAATAAACACCTCTGTACTTCTTAGATAAATGTGACTGTAATCTACACTTTCAGTGGCCCAGCATCTGCCTGGCAAGTGTGAGGCCTGGAATTTGATTCTTGGGGTACCAGCAAACAAATACAACAAAACTCAAAAACACTACACATTCTTCTCTGAATTAGCACCTGAGGTTCTTTTTACTCCAGATGCAGATGTTTGCAGGTAGCCTGGGTTCGTCACATACATTACTATTGTCTACATCCCTTGTGCCTTCTGGAGCTTCATGAACTTCCCAGATATCGTACAGAGGGCTTTCTGCATGCTAGTTGAGCTTTCAAATGCCACCACAGGGTAGGCATTACCTCATGTTTTGAAGAAGAAGAAACTGCAACACAGCATGATTTGAGCTGAGATTTGAACTCACAGCTGCCTGATTTCAAGGACTCATTCTTAAGTGTTTCTATCCCTGTTGCAAACCCTATCCCAGGTCTGGGGTTTGGGGCATATACAGAGATGTCTCCTATGAGTCCTGACCTCATAGGGCTCACATCTAATGGGACCTCTCACATACGAGCGTACATGCACGGTATAGAACTGTCTGGGTATGTGTCTGTCTTTCTGTCTACCCATAGCCCAAGGAGCTTCACAAAGAAATCAGTGCATTCTGATTGACAGCCCCACACTGGAGGAATTTGTTGAATGAGAAAATAAATGAGTGTTATGGTTTATGTCTAGTTGTTCCCCCAAAGCCTCATGCAGTCATGGGGCAGAGACTTATAGATTGAGACTTGACTCATGAGTCACTGGGATTATGTGTTTTAATACTGATGGGATTATGGTCTGAGTACTTCTGGGATTACAGATAAGCTGAGGCAGAGAGCCTGAATGTAATGTAAAGAGAGACAGAGAGACAGACTCAGGCTGTTGCTCCACTGCCCTGTTTGGTTGGTTGCCTCTGTTGTCATTATTGCTGTTCCGCCACCATGAACTGGATGCTCTCTGCCCTGTTCCACTCAGCCTTGGGCCAGCTGAATATGGACTGAAACCTCCACAAACTGTGAGCTAAGTAAACCTTTCCTTCCCTCATTTTGAGTGTTGGGTATTTGTCCCAGCAACGAGTAAAAATAACTAAGACAATGAGTGAAGAAGAAAAGGATTAAAAGACAACAGTACATGAGGTTTTTATGGAAGTCTTATGTCTCAGACTCGGAGACTTTTGTAAAAGATAATAGTAACTTTTAAATTATGAAATAATATAATTCATTAGAGATTCTGAAAGTCTAGGAAATGAGAACATAAAAATAACCATTACACAAACAGTGCTAGTCTTTTTGTTTATTCCTTTGATCTTCCATATTTTGGAGTAGCCTTTTAAAATAAAACATTGGTTCATAATATATATACATATATATATATATATATATATATTCCCGTAGTTTGAATTTTTGCAAAAATTACTGAATCATACATCATGAACATTTTCCTAATTGAACATCCTTATAAGTCTAAGTGTCTATTTAGGGGTTGGATTTATTTTCACTACGGATGGCATCCTATTCCATATAAAATAATTATAAACTCGAGATTAGGAACTCACAACAGGAGAAACACTTAGCAGGCTTCCAGGCCGCCTGTGGTCTTGCCCCGATTGTGTAATCCTTCGCTGGCAAACACCCAGGCAAACGCAGTGAGGATGCTTGCCAGAGGCCTTGCCTGTCTTGGCGCTTTAGCATTCAGGGATATATTCTCAGCACTTTCACTTTAACAGTTCTTATCTCCGCAGGTACCTTAAAAAGTCCCTCTTGGCTGTAGAGAATTCCTGATGCAGGCATAGAAACATGTCACTGAAGGCTTTGGCTCTGACCTCCACGTAAGCCCTGCTCCACTAAGAAGGCTCTGTGACCTTGGCCAATGAGCTTCACCTCTCTGTGCTTCTGTTCGTTCCTTCTTAACTCAGGGCAACAACTGTAGCGGCTTCCCCAGATACTGTGAGATTCAGTAGCTATGTACCTGGCACCTGGGACAGCACAAACAGCTGCCATTATCTCTACTGTGTTCAGAGTGCCCTCTCTTTTACCGCCAACACACACTGGCCAGGTGCTGGGGTCAGAGTGCTCCTGGCAGCCCTTCTCCATGCAGGACAACCCAGGCCTTCTGGTACCTGCACTGCTGGCGCTGCGAGGCTGGAGGCGCTGCGAGTCCACGTCTAAGGCACTCCCTGACCCCAGTCAGAGCAGCTGAAGCTGCCAGGTGCCACAGTGCCATTACCAGGAGTGTTGATTCTATTGTGTTCCAAGATGAATGAAAATATTGTAACCACGGGAAGCGCTATCACGCAGCAAAAAACTTTTATGGCTTCTGGGGTTAGACAATGAAGGTTTCCATCCTGGCTTCCTCACTATGTGTTTTGGACAAGTCATTTCCAATCTTGGAACCCCAGTTTCCTTGGTAATAGGCTGCAGGTGGTAATGAATGGTTTATCCATTGCCCATTATCCATTACTCTAATTTCCATTTGGATGAACCAATTCTTCTTTGAACCATGATTTCACTTCATGGTTAGGGCATGTGAGTAGGGTGAAGCCAGTTGAGAACATTGCATGACCTGGGCACGGTGATTGGTCCAAAAAGGTCATATGATCCAGGCCAGGCCAATAGAGTGAGCCTCCAGGCTTTTACTGGAACTAGTCTTGAACCTCCCCTTGATTCTCTTGAACCGTGGTCCCATAGCTGTGTGGATGTGAGCGAAGCTGCTACAAAACCATCTGGCTCCTAAGTTAAGATTGGTTGTTTATAATGGAACTGCCCCCAAGGAGGGAAAGGCGAGAGGAATCGCAGTATGGCGGAGACCTTTTGAGTTCAAGCAGGAAGCCAGCTGCGGTCTCCATATTGGTTTGAACTGATTATTCAGTGACTTTCAACTAAAACTGTCATGCCTGCAAAACCAATAAAAGTTGAGAATCCTTCATCCAGAATGCTTAGGACCAAGATGTGTTTCAGATTCTCTTTTTTTTCTTTCAGATTTTGGATTTTTTTTTTTATTTTCTTGTTTCAGAACTTTTGTTTGTTTGTTTATTTATTGTTATGGCTGTCGCAGCCTGCCCTGAGGACTGGGCTGGCGCAGCATGTGGTGCCGGGGATTGAACCGTGGTCCCTGCAGCCGCCTAAGCTTTCCTAAGCAGGCGCTTTAGACCACTGAGCCATCCTGCCGGGCCCTTATTATTATTATTATTATTTTTTTAATTTTAAATTTTATTTATTTTTTTCTTGTTTCAGAACCTTTGTTTGTTTACTCACTCATTTTTATGGCCGGCTGAGCCCGCCCCGAGGGCAGGGCTGGTGCAGCATGTGGTGCTGGGGATCAAACCGCCGTCCCTGAAGCCGCCCACGCTGTCCCAAGCAGGGGCTTTAGACCACTGAGCTATCCCGCTGGGCCCCTAAGTGGTATTATTTATATTATTGTTTTTTTGTTTGTTTGTTTGTTTGTTTTTGTTTTTGTGGGACCGGGGTTCAAACTCACGACCTTGCACTTGCCCAGCAGGCACTTGTGCCTCGGAGCCATCTCCCCAGCTCCCTATTTATATTATTGTTGTAAATTTATCTCTGGAGAAATAAGGAACGTATGGATAAAGGAAAGAGACAGGAAAATGCATATTATTCATTTAAAGGTAGGTGATTTTTTTTTTTCTTTTTTTTGAGACAGAGTCTCACTATGCAGTTGAGGCTGCCTTCAAGTTGCTGTGTTGCCCAGCCTGGCCTTGAGCTCATGGTGAGCCCCCTGCCTAAGTATCCTGAATGCTAGGATTACAGGCGTGAACTAGCATGTCTGGCTGAGGGTAGGTTAATATTTTGAAATAATTTCTTGCACATATTACATGTAAGTATATGTATCTGTATATATAATTTATGTATATGTTACATACATTTATACAAATGAAGTGGGAATGGGTAAAGAAAATGTAGCAGCATGAGGACTCCTCAAAAAACTGGGACTGGAGATCTCATTCAATCCGGCTATTCCCCTTCTGGGTATTTTCCCAAAAGAACTGAAAATATCATACCATACTGATATATGTACACCTATGTTTATAGCAGCACAATTTTGTCATAGCCAGTTTTAGGAAATAACCAAAATGCCCATCAACTGAGGAATGGATAAAAAAGATGTATTTTTATACAGTGGAGTACTGCTCAGCTGTAAAGAAAGACAAACTCAAAGACTTCATGGGTAAGTAGATGCAGCTAGAGGCTGTACTCATAAATGAAGTAAATAAAAAATAAGTCAGACCCACATGTATAAATATCATGTCTCCCTAGTGTAAGAACCTGAATGAACATATAAAGCCAGAAAGGTATAATAGATACAGTAAAACAGAAAGAAAGTGAACCTAAGGAATAAACAGCAAAGATGAGAGAAAGGAGAAAAGATAGGAAAGAAGGAAGAGGGAAAAACATGCAAGTATATATACAGGATGGTGTACTAAGAATTTTCATCAAGGTTTTGAAAATAGCAGTTGATGTTTAGAACTTTCACCTTGGCTAGTCTACAATCTGAGCAACTACGTTGAGAACAACACGTACTGCAAAATCCATGGCTGAGTACCGCTCACCTTGATCTACTAAGTGTGTACCACTTCTTCCTTCCTTCCTTCCTTCCTTCCTTCCCTCCTCCCCTCCTGTCTTTCTTTCTTTGTACCAAGATTTGAACTTAGGACCTCATACTTGTCAGACTGGCACTGTGCCACAGAGCTATCTCCCTAGCCCCATGTGTGCCATTTGTAATGTCTTATCAGTTATCACACTTCCTTTAAAATAAATTTTAAAAAAAGACAAGGAAAAAAAAATAAGATTTCTTGAAAGAAAACATTAATCTTCAACTGTTTGTCCAGTCTTGCAGTACTATGTCTGTTAATCTGAGCAACAGATTTGATGATAAAAAATAGACCATGCAACAACCCCCGTTAATTAGCTATTCCTGTTTTGAAAGCCTATAACATATGTATTGTTGTGTGTTGCCCTGTTTCTGCCTTTTGTTCTATTGGTTTTTGCTCTGTTTTCACTCTTCAAAATAAAATTACATTAAAAAATAAAATGTGGCATTTACACACAACAGAATGCTACTGTGCCATAAAGAAAAATAAACCGAGGGGCCTGGTAGGATGGCTCAGTGGTCTAAAGCACGGTTGGATCCCAGGCACCACATGCTGTGCCAGCCCTGCCCTCAGGACAGGCTGAGCTGGCCATAAAAATAAATAAACAAACAAACAAACAAAAGTTCTGAAACAAGAAAAAAAAAAGGAAGACAAACCAAGTCATTTGTGGGAGAAACACTGCGCCTTGAGACCGTCGTGGTGAGTGAAGGAAACAAGGCGCCTGGGCCTGACTGGGACGAGGCTTCTTCTTATACGAGCAATCCAAATTATAAATAAAGAGCAAAATAAAGGAGAATAGGAAGAAGGGAGATAAATCTTCCTGAAACGGGGAAGGGTTGATACTGCCGTGCATGGGTATCAGTCCCCATGTGGTTGAAGCAGGCCCTGCACATGTGTGCTAATAACAAGACAAATAAATAAAAATAGGATCGGATTATTTCTTATTTTTTTTATTTTTATTTTTATTTTTTTTTGTCTTTTTGAGACAGGGTCTCACTGTGCAGTTCAGGCTGGCCTTGAGCTCACTTTGGTAGCCCAGGCTGGTCTCGAACTCACAGCGATCCTCCTGCCTCAGCCTCCCGAGTGCTGGGATTACAGGCGTGCGCCACCACGCCCGGCTAGGATCGGATTATTTTTTAAAACTTATTTCAGTGGCTGGGGAGATAGCTCCGTGGCACAAGTGCCTGCCTGGCAAGTGCGAGGTCGTGAGTTTGAACCCTGGTCCCGCCAAAACAAACAAACAAACTTATTTCAATTGGCATAAATTTATATACATACTCAGCAATCTGTTTTTTTTGGCAGGACCAGGGTTCAAACTCATGACCTTGCACTTGCTAGGCAGGCACTTGTGCCACAGAGCTATCTCCCCAGCCCCATCAGCAGTCATTTTTAACAGCTGTATGACATGCCACATTTCTATTGGCTATTCAGAGGGTTGCCAGGCTTTTTGTACAAAGGATGTTGTGATGACGTTCTGCATCATCCATCAACTGGCTGGGTGACATCTCTGTGCATTTCCCAACTGTCTACCCGTCCCTAAAGGTAAGGTCACAGAATTCAAAAGTTTTAAAGATAGAAGACCCTTCTATTATAATTTAATCATTGGAATGTTTAATTTTTGGAATATAGCATGTTATTAAGGATTTGAAAGTCTTTGCCGGAAGGCAGGGAGCCCGGCTGCGCAGGCTCCAAATCCTGCCTGTCTGGTTCTTTCTCAGCTCTGAGATCATGACTCTTGGTGACCACCCAGTGGAGGAGGGGCTGAGGGACCGCGATCACCAAAACTTGGACCTCCACAAGCTGCAGAACCAAAGGCTGGCTGTTGTGGGCAGTCACCTGTCCATGCAGGGGACCAGCTCCTAGGACAGCCCCATCGTGCCTTCTAGGGTTTCCCTGAAGGGAAAGCCCCTCCTCCCTACACTCACACACACACACATACACACACACACACACACACACTGGGTGTTCAACATACACCCACAGGTAAGTCCTGGTTACCATTTCATTTTGAAAGAAAAAACTAAAATTTGTTTATAAATTTATTTGTTTGCATATGCCATGATCATTATGGGGGAAATCCAGTGTAATCTCCAAAAAAGCTATAAGAATGAACAAGATACAATTCAATATACAAATTCACAAGATACGAATCAAAATATGAAATCCTAGCAGCAAACCATTATGAATTAAGAGTGTTTTCTTTGGGGTAGTATTGAGGATGGGGTCTCACGCATGCCAGATGAGGGCTCTACCACTGAGTTACTGCCCCAGACCTCACCCTTTTTTTTTGTTTTGTTTTATTTTGAGATGGGGCTTGGGTACATTGCCCAGGCTGGCCTAGAACCGTGGGATCCTCCTGCCTCAGCCTCTTGAGTAGTAAGATGACAGGCGTGCATACCAAGCCTAGGTATAAATTAGCCTTTTTTTTTTTCTCTTTAGATATGGTGTCTCTATGTTGTTTAGGCTGGTCTTAGACTCACTATGTAGCCCAGGCTGGCCTTGACTTCATGGTAATCCTCCTGCCTCAGCCTTTCGAGGGCTGGACTTCTAGGTATGTGCCACCATGCCTGGCTTTGAGCAGTGCGTTGAGACCTGGCTCACACAAGCCCTGCTTGCCACTCCACAGCTCCTCTCTGCCCCTCACCATCTCTGCCACTGCTCTTGGAACAGAGCTGTCCACCATGGTCAGGGACCCTGGAGCTTCTGGCTGCTCGGAGCCCCTGGGACCCCAGGTACACATGAGGCTGCTTTGCTGCGATTGTAACCCTGACTCCCCTCCCCCAACAGCTCCACCTGGCTTGGTCCTTGCCTGTGGATCCTCGAGCTCCCCTGGCCTTGGTGGGGGTGAGGTCACTCCTCTGGCTGACACTTGGTTAGGGGACCTCGCAGTGGGGCTGCCTGGGCAGGCGCACAGAGGATTAAAGTCCAGTGAAGTAGGGCTCCTCTCTGCACACTGCTCCCCAGGGAGCAATGACACGGTCTGTGCTGGCATCAAGAATGTCACCTGCCTCTGGAGGATCTGTACTGTACTCACTGCCTTGGGCCCTCGGCGGAGCTCACTTACCGACCGTTCCAGCTCTCTCCCTCCTAAGGCCGTCTTTCTCAGGGACCCACTGCTCCTCCCTGAAACCCTGGCATGCCTGGTGGAACCCCCCAGGGGGGGGCTGTGCCTTGCACCTGCCCCGAGAAGGGGGCTGCCCAGGATCAAGCTGTGAGTCGCTGCAGACCTCAGCTCCAGCCATGTGGGCATCGCATGACACGGATGCAGCCCAAAGCTCCGAGGGGCCCTTCCCTGCCCAAGGCCTCCCTGCAGGGCAGGATGCAGCCACAACTTGAGCGCCTTGCTCTCTGCCACCATGTCCTGTCATGTCCCTTGGAGGCAGCCTGAGTCCCAAAAGCTCCTGAGGCCAGGTCTAAGCCTCTCTGAAGAGCAGGGCTACTGGGCATAGAGGCACGAGATGGTGACTGGCTTTATGAGCTGCAAGGATAACTTGTTAACTCCGTGTCTGCATCGCCAGATTTTGGTCCCTAAATGTGCGTCCCCAGCACTGCTTTGCTGTGGGAACCTTCTCTTCTCACACCTGCACACCTACCTAGTTTTCTGCCCCTTCTGGTTTGAAGGCTGGGTCACCTGCTTCCACCCGGCCCAGCCAGTGGTGCTGGGAGGGGTGGGGTGCCGGGAAGTTTGGCTTTGACCCGAAGCAGCTGAGCTCAGGGGCCACGGGCAGGCCCAGCCCTGCCCCCACCCCCCACCAGCCAGCTCCAGAAGGGAAGCAGGGGTGGGGGCAGCAGCTTCACAGGGAAACTTTTGTTCTTGCTTAGAACAGACATGGGCTAGAGACCCGGCTTCTCCTTGGCTGCCACGGAGACCGGGGCCACTTGAGTTCATGTTTATTTTCACAGCATGGATTGCATGGAGATCAATAAGGAAGCTTTGGGAAGAGAGGTCTGGGCTCCATGGAGCACCTACTATGTGCTGGGTCAGACAGACAGGAGGTGGCAGGACTTGCAAGACAGACAGACAGACAGCCATCCTTGACAAAGGGGAAGGCAGCCGAGGTTCAGAGAGGGGGAGCCACTTGCCCTAGGTTACATAGCAGGTACCAGAGAACTGCAGAGGAGGCCGGTTACTCCCTGGGCCCTGGCTACTATGCTCCTGAGTGACAGGCAGAGGGGCTCAGTGTCCCTCAGGCTTCATGGAGGATGGGCTGTCTGGGGCTGGTCAGAGTCCAGAGTTCTTGGAGCTGGATGAGCAACAGTGTGGCCAGCTCTTCTGAGACGCAGGCTCTCTGAGCAGGTGTAACCGTGCTGGGCTGTGACCCCAGCTCTTGGGAGGCTGAGGCAGGAGGATTGCTGAGTTCCAGGCCAGCCTAGACCATACTGTGAGTTCTGGGCCAGCATGAACTAGACAGCTACATAGCAAGACCATATCTAAACAAATAAACAAATAATACAACACATAGGCACTATCCAAGCTGGGGCCTTGGCCGAGTGCTGTAATTCTCTGAGCCTCAGCACCATCCTCTGTGAAATGGGTTTTCCCCAAGGCTGCTCCCTCCTCTAGTAGGTCTGTCTTTTAGAAAATAACAGATTTGCCTCACGGGAGGCGGTTGCAGGGTGAGAAGAGGCCTGGAACATGCCGAGAACTTAAGGAAGTTACCATTCCTCTTTCTTCTCTGTCCCCAGGCCTAGCCTCTTGGCCTTGCTGGGGCCCCAGAGTCCCCTCTGGGTGGTGTCGTTGCCATTCTGACAGGGAGCCAGGAGTGCTGTGGATGGAGATGGGCTCAGCCTGGGAGCCCCCCCCCCCCGCCCCCCCGCGCTCAGCCCCAGCCCACCCCCTGCTTACTTATTTATGTCCTGCGTTTATTTTTCCCATCCGTTCATTTCACTGCTGAACTAGAGCTCAGAGCCCCGATCGGCTGTGCTCCCCAGGCAGGAGAGGCCAGGCCAGTGACCAGGAGGCCAGCATCCGACGCAGGAGGGTCCCGAGGAAGCTGGCGGATCAAAAACCAAACATGGAACCAATAAAATCTTTAACCTGACACTACAAACTTCCCACAGACTTCAGAGAAATACCTCGAGAAGTGCACGACCTTTTCATCTCTCCCCAAGGCCGCCACCTCCTCCTCCAGCCGGGCCTTTGGAAAATACAGATTTGACCTTGCCACTTCCCGCCTTCGAAACCCTTCCCGAGCTCCTCTGTATTTATTATTTTTATTCGCTACCACTTATTGAGGTCCTCTGGTCAGAGCCCATGTACTCTGACTGCCTTGGGTGCGTCCATCCCATGGGGCAACGACAATCGCCGTCCCTCTGTCAGGAACTACAATGTGGGGGTGCCACGCAGGGTCATGAAGTCGGGGGGTGGGGGGCAGGGTGCAAACCCAAGTCCGCCTGAATCGAAAGTGTCCACTGCCTTCTGCCTCTGTGCTGCCCCGCGAGCTCCTCAGCACCGCCGTCCCTGGGACCCCGTGGCCGGTCGTGATGGCCCCGCGCCTCCTGCCGCTCTGCTCCTTGTCCTGCACTCTGGGGGCGCCCTTGCTGTTCATCACTTGTGTCCCTCAGTCCTCCTGCCGCTGAGCAGAACAGCACTTGCATGGCCGTGGCACCCTCCCCTGTAATCTGTAGTCCCTGTGCCCTCGACCAAAACAGTGCAGGTCTCCCGCTTTGAAACAAAACCCTCTTGGGTGCCCGAGCCTGCAGCCATCTCCTATCTTCCAGCCTTCTCTCCGTTTCCTGCCTGTGCCCCTCCGTGTCCCCCTGCATGCCCCCCCATTCCCCACCCTGTCCGCCACTGCCGTGCCCCTCTTGGCTTCCACCCCTCCCCTACATCTCCCTGGCTCTAATCTCCTGGCTGAATTTTCCCTTTCCGCCTTGTTCATGGCCTTCTCTGGTAGCGCTTATGGGTCTCTCCTCTCCGTTTGTCTTACTGGGAATTGAACCCGGGGCCTTCCTAGTGCACTACATCTCCAGTCCTTTTTATTTTTATTTTGCGACAAGTTTTCAGTGAATAGCTCAGGTTGAGCTGTCATTCCAGCATGCAGGAGGCTGAAACAGGAAGATCCTCTGAGAGCTCAAGCCTGAGCTACACAAGTGACTTCAAGGCTAGCCCCAATTCCATAGTGAGACCCTGTCTTATCCCTCCCACCCTTAACCAAAAATCAGTAAGCTACCCTGCCTGGGCTCACATTTTTTGTTTGTTTTAAAGGAAGAAAGCAGGGCCAGTGGTATAGCTCAGTGGATTAAGTGCTTGCTTAGGGAAGCACAGGGTCCAAGGCTCCTGCTGGTCTGCTCTGAGTGCCCTGAGCCGGTGATGGGGTCCGGGCATGGTGGTGTGCACCTGTAATCCCAGCACTTGGGAGGTCGCAGCAGGGGAATCACTGTGAGTCAGTAATGAAACCCTACGCAGGAGAGGGAGAGAGAGAGAGAGAGAGAGAGAGAGAGAGAGAGAGGAGAGGGAGTTTTTTCAGTCAGGGCTCATATTTGCAATCATCTTTCCTCAGCCTCCTGGAGTGCTGGGATCACCAGGTTTGTACCTGGCCAGACATCTCTTTCTATGGACCTTGTATGGATGTATCTGGGTTTTGGCCTGGGCCCATGGTGGTGCCCCACTGGCCACACCCCTGGGGACCTCAGTGTCCACCCCCACCCGCACCGGGGTGACGTCCAAGCCCACTCCCCGGCTCTGGCTTCTCTGGCCCGCCTGGCCAGTCATCTCCTGGTGTCCTCACCGCTGTGTCCTGGGCCTCCCTCCTTCTTCAGGGCCCACACAGCTCCTGGGGGCGACGCTCGCTCTCCTCCTCTGCCCTCCACCAGTCCTCTGCTGAGTGGGTCCCAGGCCCTACCTATCCTATCTTGGTTTTTGCTCATTTTTGAGACAGGGTCTTGCTATGTAGCCCAGGTTGGCTTTGAATTTGTGGTGATCTGCCTGCTTCAGCCTCCTGAATGCTGGGATCACAGGCACAAGCTTCTGTTCCTTTTACCTTATGCACATTTTGGTGTCCCTGGTCCCCAGCACCCCTGAGGTCGCCACCCTCTCCCAGCTGCCTACTTCTCCTGCCTCCACATCTCCCTGGCTTCCCTCTTCCTCTGGGCCTCCTCTGTGATTTCCCACAAAGGTTAGCTGCATCCGGGTTCCTTCCATGGCTCCTGTAGCTGCCGCAGTCAAGCCCTCCTGAGCCACCCCGGCCAGTCCTGCTTTGGCCTTGTGAGGTCCCAGATCCACTGTCACCCTCTGCCACCAGTATCCTGTCCTTGGATGCAGCAGTGACCTGTGTATAGGTGCCCAACCCCTCCTGGCACCTTTCTGTCCCTGGCCCCTTTCCCTTCTGGGCCTTCCAGCAAGCTGTTGTCCTATCCAAACTTTCACTAAAATGCTGCCTCCAGGGTTGGGGAGATAGCCCAGTAGAATAAGTGCTTGCCTGGCAAAGGCAAGGACCTGAGTTCAATTCCTGGTTCTGCACACACACACACACACACACACACACACACAAAAAAAAGCTGCCCACTTCCAGTTTCCCTCTGCTTGGGTCCTCCTGGAGCTTGAGCGAATGCCACCTACAGTGAGTCCCAGAGCCATTTGTCACATCTCCTTGTACCTTGAGCACCCACTCCACTGGAATTTTCTCCAAAGGATTCAGAGAGAATCTGAGTTGAGGTCACCCCAGGGTCTGCCTGGGAGGCAGCTACATATGGCTGTATTGCCTTCAGTTTATTTATTTATTTATTTATTTATTGCAGAACCAAGGCTTGAACTCAGGCCCTTGTGCTTGCCAGGCGAGTGCTTGTTTTACTGAGCTATCACCCCCACCCCTTGCCTTCCCGTTTGGAAATACGAAATTCAAAGGGCAGCTGCAGGTTTGGAGGCTCGCCTGGGTGCAGCAGCTGGATGGACAGCCAGCCAGGGCAGCCGCAGCCCAGGACACAGAGGGTCCTGGATCCTCTGGCTAGGTCCGAGCTTCGAGCTTTGAGCTTCACCCAGGAGCCCTCCAGTCCTCTCCATGTCGGGCCTTGGGAACTGGACAAACCTGATTGTGACTCTCAGCTCTGCTTCCCCACCGTGTGACTCTGGGCCAGCCCCTTTCCTTCTTGGAACCTCCTTTGTGCCCTTGGACTCTGGGATGGTGACCTCTACCTGGCAGAGTGGAACACATTTAGGGAAGTGATTTCCGTAGAATGCCTGGGCTAACACTGGGCACCGAGAGGCCACTCTCTCGGTGTGTTCACCGGTGTGGTTCACCCCCTGGCCTTTTAGGAGACCTGGTTCACCAGAGTATAAGGATTCATCTTCGTGCCAGACACAAGGCTGTGTGCCTACCTAGGTTATCCTGTGCTGTCCTCTCTCTTCACCAATGAGGAACCAGGTTCAGAGAGGTCAGGCTACTTGCCCAAGGTCGCCCAGCCAGTAAGTGAGCTGGGATCGGAAATCAGGCCAAGCTCTTAGCAGTTGGCTTGGCCCGGGAGTCCTTCCTGAGTTCACCTCTGTATTCCTCAAGGGCTCTGTGTGCCTAGCGCCAGCGCAGCCTAACCCCGTGCCCGGTAGGCTTCCCCGATCCCCCTCCTCTCTCTCCCTACTTCTAGATCTGTTTAAACTAGCTGAGCAGGGTGAGGTGGGGAGGCCACCAAGGAGAAGGTGCCGAGATGTTTGTTTTCCTTGGGGGTTTAGATCAACATTGGCCTTGACATTTCGCCTGTTATTATGTGTGGTTCTTTAGAGGGTGAAATAATATTTTCTTTTGCTTGAGAAAAGGACAAAGTTCAGACAGAGCTCTTGGCCCCAAATGGATTTTCCTCCTTCCTTGCTTTGCATGGGCCATAGCGGCACGCAGCTCCTCCGGGCCGCTTCTGTGGAGGTGGAGCCCGCCCGGGTCGTGGCAGCAGCTGTCTCCTGCTGCAGATGAGGCCCGGGCTGCACTCGTCCCAGGCCACGAGTGCCTGCTTCCAGGGATGCAGCCTGCCATCCCAGGTACCTTCATGGGCACCACATGGCTCCCGCCCGTGCAGGAAGGAGCTACTGGGTGCTGTGCCTGCTCTGAGCTGTGGTTGCTGCTGTATGTTCACATGCACCTGGGAATGCTGTGGGCACCCTCGCTGTGCTGTGGGAGTCCTCTGGCTGCCCCATCACCCTGGCCACATGGAGTGCGGCGGTGCAGGCTGCGCTGGTGCATGCCGTGCATCATGGGCGAATCCCATAGGCATCCCTGTCAGCGTCGTAGTTCGTGTATGCTAAGTATAAGCAGCGCCCCTGGAGATGGACACATTCTCTGTCCAGAGAAAAAGCTGAGCTCCAAACATATCCTGGGGCTTCCAGTTCTGTGCGGCACACGGAAGGAAAAATGTGTGGCAGTGTGGAGGAGCCTGGGAGCATCCGATGCCCACGGGCGAGCTGTGGGTCATGTCGTGGCCACCACTGCCATAGACCTGGTGTGGCTGTAAAAATAGACCACAAATGGCTGGGGAGGTAGCACATGTCTGCAGTCCTGGCTCTCTCTCTAGGAGGCTGAGACAGGAAGATTGCAAGTTTGAGCCCAACCTCAGCAATTTAGAGACTCAGGAACCTTGATCTTTAAAAAAAAAAAATATTTATCTGAAAAAAAAAATTTATCTGGTACATGCTACACAGCTTGGACTCATTGTGATCCTCCTGCTTTCAGCCTCCCCAGTGCTGAGATCACAGGCTTGCGCCACCACACCCAGGCTTGATGGTCAGCTCAGCATGCCCAGGGTTCCGGGTCTGGCACAGCATGTAATCCTGGAGATCAGACTTGGGTCCTTGTGCTTGCCAGGCAGGTGCTTAGACTGCCAAGCTATGGCCCTAGCCTGGGAAACTTTATCTTAAAAAAAAAAAAATGTGGGGATGTAGATCAATAGAAAAGCCCTGGGTTCAATCTCCAATTTGAAAAAAAAAAATCTGCTATAAACTGTGTCATTCTAACAACAGAAATTCTTCCTATAGTTCCTGGCGAGCAGGATCTGCAGTGATGGCTCAGCAGGATCGGGCTGATTCCTTCAAAGCCTCCCGGGGAGACCTCCACACCTTGCCTCCAGCCTTGAGGCAGGTGCCGCCAGCTGCCTCGGGGTCTCTTGACCCGTGGACACATCACCCACTCTTCGATATGCATGTTGCTGGCTCTGAACCTCCCTCTTTCTCAACAAGGACACCAGTGGCTGGATTTAGGGCCTCTCCCAGTGTGACCGCATGTCCCTCGGCTGCTCTTCTGTCATTGCTGGGACAAATACCTGACACCCAAAATGAAGGAAGGAAAGGTTTATTCAGCTCACAGTTACTGGAGGCTTCAGTCCATATTCGGCTGGCTCCAAGGCAGAAAGGCACATGGCAGAGGCCAGCAGTTCATGGCGGCAGAACAGCAACAATAGCAATAGGCCGACAACAGCAGAAAGAGAGAGAGAGAGAGAGAGAGAGAGAGAGAGAGAGAATCTGTCTCCTCATTTTTCTTATATTACACTCAGGCTCTCTGCCTCAGGCTGGGTGTAGCACTCACACCCATAATCCCAGCAGTACTCAGACCCTCAGACCCATAATCCCATCCTTGGATTACCCATAATCCCAGTGGATCATAAGTTAATCCCAAACTCCAGAAGTCCCCACCCCATGACTGCATGAGGCTTTGAGGAGACAACTAGACACAAACCATAACACTGCATTTTAATTTAACAAATGACATCCACAAAGGCTCTGTTTCCAAATACAGCCACACTGGATGGGTGCGGGTGTGAACTATGGAAGGGCTAGTGTTTCGGGTCCCCACGGCAGCCTCTGGTCCTTGCGCTTGGACTCTTTGCAAAGAACTGAGTTAATAAACACCTCCCAGGATCCTCTTGCAACCTCACAGGGCATGTGTCAGTCAGTTTTCTGTTTCTGTGACAAAACCCCCGAGAACATCAATTCACGGGAGGAAAGGTTTATCTTGGCACGTGGCTGCAGGATCTCAGTCCATGCTGAGTCCAGTTGCTCTAGAACCTGGTCCAGAGTCAAAGGAGAGAAAGGAAGGTGCTAGGGGCCCAATATTGCTTTCCTGGGACACCACCAGGGACTTAACTTTTTCCTTTAGGTGCCACCTCTTGCCAGTGGATGGGGCCAAGCCTTGAATACACGAGACTCAGAGGACATTTGAACCATAACAAGATTATGCTGTTATTTTTCCTGTTTTATAGTTGAGGCAGCATAAGCTCAGAGCAGGAGCGTTACCCACCCAAGAGCACACAAGTCTCTAAGGGGATCTGGATGTCTGCTCAGGCAAGTCCCCTGCCGCTGATTCCCGTGCCATACCATTGGTCACTCAGGGGACATTCCTTATACACTATGTGTCCTCTAAGCCAGGATTGCTATGGATTTTTAGAGTTTCACTTCATTTATTTACTTTGGTTATTTTTAATAAGAAATTACAATGTGACAGTTTCAAAACATGTTAGTAGAACAACCACAGTAATTGATACAATGCATATTGTTGTCCTCATTATAGTTATACAGGGCACAGGGTATAGACATGATAAGTTTTCTAATGGTTATTGGTGCAATAGATTTCTTCTCTTTGATCTAAGAGAAGGTAGTTGTATACATAGTTAAATGTTCCATAGTTGCAGTGGA
>PVJA010030001.1:0-26181 GCA_004027025.1 Myocastor coypus
GACCGTGCCACCCAGAATACTTTGGATAGTGCCATTGGGTGATTTCCATATTTGTTCCCACTTGAATTCCTTTACCTACTTCTCATCAGGGGTGATGGTGGCACAGTTGACACCAGCATTGCACTTCTTTATAGCTTCAGCATCATCGTTGGTATACACTTGATCATGGGTGGCAGCAGTATTCGCTATGCCTAAGTCATAGCTATGCAGATAAAGTTCTACACAGGGAAAAATGAGTTTTTCTTTAATCAATTCCCAAATGACCCACGTCATTTCATGTACTTGCATGTCTCCCAGAAAAGCGCCATGGATTTTTCCAGAGATTTTTGCTGACAATAAACCTCAAGGTGAGGCCTGAGAAGAGCAAGGGGCAGCCACAGTACACATTCTCAAACACACAAATGACTAAATTTCATTCATAATATCAACAATTATCTTCCCCACAGTGTGCCATCTACCTTTATTTACAAATATTTTGGTCTCACACATTTTAATTTTCACTTACAAAAATGCAATCAATCTTTTTATGTGTCCACAGTGTTTGCAAAATGCATGCAAAATAGAGTTAGAGATTTTTGTCTGTAGCACCTGTACCACTTCTGTGTTATTACTGAATAATGTATTCACCTAACTATGATTACACTTTCTGCGTCTTTATGCTTAGTAACCTCAGTTAGGTGGCCAGGTACTATGTATGTATGAACATGTTCCTTAGAGCTGGACATTTTATTTCTACAAATATTCTCAAGATTTGTTCTAAGATGAAATTTTGTCTCTTGGAATAAATTTAATCCATTTGAGTCTTGATGTCATCTTTTGTTTGGCCCCTTCTGAGCAGTAGTTAGTCTAGGAGTAATTCTTCATTACTGAGGAAAATATTTTTAAGTATCATTTTTGGATAGATTTGTGTGGTTATTTATGACCCTGGGCACTGAACAATATTGTCACAGATCCTCTCACGAGTTCTTTTAGGCTGGATATGGTGGTGCCAGCCTTTAATCCTAGTACTCAGCAAGCTGAGGCAGCGCTATCATTATGAATACGAGGTCAGCCTGAGATACAAAGTGAGTTCAAGACAAGCCTAAACTGCATAAGGAAGCCCTGTCTCAAAAAGACAAAAGGAAAAAGAAAAGAAACAAAGAAAGAAAGCCATTCTCTCTGCCCTTGGGTAGTTCCTTAACATCTGAATGCTTATCACTACTCTGGTAAATATTCTTCAGGTATTTTGCTTTTTCTTTCATTCCTCTCTGTTGCTCTGTTCTGTAGGCTGTCACAGTCTTCTCCTACTTTTACTCAGTCCTAACTCAACTGAGATATTCCACCAGGTTCTGCTTGTGGTTCTCTACCTGGATCCTGCTGGAGACTGAGAAACTAAAAAGAGCAAACTGGGGAATTCTTGACACTCATTTCATTTCTTTTCTTTCTTCCTGGGAATCACTGCTTTCGTTGATTGATGTTCATTATCTGGTAAAACATCACCTTATCTAATATAATTCTAAATTTTATTTATTTACTGTTTTAGGTGGCAAAATAATTCTGCTGTGCCTACAGATAAATGGCACAGCATCTATCTGGCCAAGGTAAGGTTGTGAGTTTGGTTTTCTCTACCGAAAGGAAAAGGAAAAGGAAGAGGAAGAGGAAGAAGGAAGAGGAGGAAGAGGAGGAAGAAGAAGAAGGAGGAGGAGGAGGAGGAGGAAGAATCCAGTCTATGTTACTTTGTTACTCTCTTTTGGCTAAAGACAGCCAACATAGTTTAGTTTTCACAGGTATAGTGATATGTACATCTTTTTCCTTGTCTTCCTTGTTCTGTTTGGGTAAGTGTTTTTTCCAGATGAAAATTTTTCAGTAAAGTTTAAGTTATGGAATTTTGCATCATGAAATTATTTATAATAATTTCTTATCTTCATTTAAATCCTGGGATCTGTCTGTCTGTCTGTCTCTCCAACAAACATCCTGCCCTCAGCCTACTAAGTTGTAGGAATATAGGCCTAGCACACCACATGGTATCTATTAACTTTTAAATAGCTTCTTTCAAAGAAGCAAGTTTTGACTCTATAAAGATAATTACTTTGAAATTCCTTTGATTCTAATTTGTTTGGGATTAACTTTATTTTCTTTATAGTTATCCAAGGTAGAAACTTATATCACTAAAATACATATATATATCAGAAACAATGGTAGAGACAGAGAGACAGAGACAGGGATAGACAGAGAGAAAGATATAGTTAGATGAATACATCTAATTATAATTAACCTTAATTATAATTTAGATTTGAATTGTTCAGCTTTCCATTGGCAGAACAAAAAATATCTAAAACCTACAAGTTCAAGAAATTTAACTTGTCTTGTAGTTGCAGTCTGTGGCCTTCCAAAACCCTGTGGAAGAAATGCCATGGAAGAAGCGTATGGTAGATGGGACTACCAAAGTCACTGAATTCAGGAAGCAAGGAAATGGAAAGGAGTGCCCAGGAGGAAGAGGCCAGGAACCACCAGATACAGTCTCTAAGGTTAGGCCCCATGACACCCCTGACACACAAAGAAGTATTATTTTAAAGTTATTTTCTCTCACAGTTTGTGATTTTATCTGTGGGCTATTCTCAGGGAGAAAGGAGATTAAAAAAATTAATTATAAAGATATTGTGACCTGAGGCCTATCTCCTTACAGATATAATCTGGAATGGTCTTCGTGATGAAATACTAAACTAAAATTTGACAGACAAAAGAGAAGCACACTGCTACATTTACTAATGATTATGTATTTTGTAAGTTTCTTATTATTAGGGATTTATCATTTAATTCCACTGCTATATTTTGGGTTATCTGAATCCTTATAACCATACTAAAAGTTGTTTTATGATCTGAATGTGTTTTGCAGTTTTGGGGTATGATATTCAATACATAACAGTTAGGTCATATTTGTTCTTCAAATATTCTATATAATTATTTCTATATATTTCAATATGTTTGGCTACATATTTGATGAGTAATGAAGAACGAAATTTTGTGGTAAATGGTTGTATAGATTTGTCTCTTCCCTTTTTTATATTATCATTTTATAAACTCTGTTAAGCAGATAAATTAATGCTCAAATGGCTGTTAATTGTGCTGCACACAGCTGTTCAATTCTCTAGAGCGTTAGGGTTCATGAGTCTGAGGTCTGATTCTTTACTGAGGGCAGTTTATTGGTGAGTTTGTCCCATTCAAGTTGCAGTTTAATGAATTAAATGTACTGAAAAATTTAAATTTCTTATTCTAAAAAATAGTAGTTTTGCACTAATATTGAAATGAAACAACTGAGAGCCACTTATTCACGTTTATCTCCACTCATAGTTTCATAATAGATGATGTTTTCAGTCTCCTTTGTCTCAGTTCTGGCCAACACACTAATGACAATTGTTTGCCAATGGTTTCAGCTTTAGGCAAATCAGGGACTAAACTAAATCGTTCCGTCTGTAAAATGTTCATATGCCTGAACTCATTGGCCTAGGACATATTAGGATTGCAGTTTTTATTTGCATACATCTTTCTGTAGGAAAATATTTTTAGATGCCTCGGCTTCTAGAATAGGACTTTGTATGTAGAGATAATAGGTTGGCACCCTACACACTGATGCAAAAAACAAAGCAAACTTTTCATTCAGCATATTTGCTTCCTATAAAGTAAGTCCCTCTGAGCAAATCTCCTAAAGAGGCAACTTTTTAGTAACCAGCAAAATTGGAAACACTCCTATGAGTGTAAAAATATGCCTTAGAAAATGTGCATGTGTGTTGGATGGCATTTATATATCTCATTGGGAGGCTTGTAGTTTTAATATTTTATTTATTTGGTAAGGGGTCTCAACATGCAGTTTGATTAGCAATGAGCTTCCTGTCTCAGCTTCCCCAACACTAGAATTACAGGTATGTGCCACCACACCAGCACAGTGCACTCAAGGGTCAAAGCCCAGGCCTTGCCCTTGCCATGCAGGTGCTTAGACAGGTGAGCTACCTCCACAGCCCTTAAAAGTCTCCTCTTAACAGCTGCCTTTCTATTTTCTTCCATAAAATTGGTGAATAGACATGCATGAGTTTTTTGTCCCCTGGAAGAAAAATGGTCTTTAACAATAGCTTTTTGATTTGTATCGTGCCTTAACAAAAATTGGACTTCCTTTCTGAAATCAATGTTTTCTGAAGTGCACAACTGCCAACAGCATTGTCACAACTGTATTGTCCTTTAGTACTGAATAGTGAATTTAAAATCTCTAGAAAGTTTACTTTGCATGAAATCCAGTTGCCTAAAATGATACAGACAATTGATAAGGATTAGAGACTACGGTCATCAGCAAACGTATTATTCTCCAGTACCACTTTATAATAGCATGCAGAAATTCTGCTTTATAATCAATAAAAAGAATAGCATGTATTGACCTCCTGTTAGTAATCCTGTCTATTGTTCTGCATTTACTCCTGAGATATAGTAAAATCATTGACAAGCAAAATGAACTACCGAAGATCGAGCATACATAATTAAAGTAGTTCATGTTCTCATCAATACTTCATGTCTTCTTTTGGGTAATTAGCTAGGCCTTGGAAGGAATTAGTGCACTGTTTGGGAATGTGTGTACCAAGAGAATACACATACCTTTAGATGGAAAAGAAATGTACCCATTTAAGAGCGGACTGAGTAATTTGAATGGAATGCACATAGAAAATGAACACTGAGATCATTCATATGGTTTTTCCATTCTACCCCTATAAATGGTCCATTTATTGCTCTTCATCTATAAGTCTGACCTAGGGTCATTATGTTTCTAATGTTATACCATTCCCTATATCAGAAGTGACTCTGTAATTCACCCAGCATTACACTGCATAAGCAGGGAAAAAAAAAAAGATTTTATTACGCTCCACAGCCAGAGGATACATCAACCAGAATGAATGAAATTGATCAAAATGAATTCATTCCATTTCCATGACCAAAGTATCAACAGGAGGGGCTAAAAATTCAAACTACGTCAGAGAGGATATTTTAAAGCTTGAAACTATTCTAATTGAACTTAGTTCAATATCCTGACCCTAGTATATGCTGTGTAAGGCTAAATTTCTACCTAATTCATCTTCAAAGTGCAGAGATTTACTTTAAAGTGGTTTATGGTAATGAAAGCTTTCATTTTTTCCTATGAACATTTGGCAATCTATGGATAAGGCATTTCCAGCCCTCAGTCTTGTAAAGTCCTTTCTTTCTAGTGACTCGAATGAGAAAAAAAGAAAGAAAAAAAAAAACCCTTTAATCCCCCAGATTTCTTATAAATGGGATTAAGGAAACCAACAGTAGATGTGGAGGTACTCAGAAATTGCCAGTGGCAGGAACACATGATAAACTTTAGGGTTTAAAAGTCAGAAAAGCAATGCTGTTCTCAGAGCTCACTGAATGCCAGAACCATGGAGAGGCTCAAACAGCAGGAGCTGTAATGTAGAGGATGTTACCTCTCCAAAGTAAGAGTACAGAAGCAAGGAAGAATTGAGAGGAAATGCTACCCTAAAGTCTCTCTCTTTTTCCTCTTCAGCAGTCTGGTGAAGATGGAATTAACCAAAAATACAGCTTTCTATAGCACACGTCAGGGACAGAACACTGATCTATTTAAATTCCATTACATTATGTAGATATTTGGTCTAAAATCTACCCAGAAGATGACTATCAAGGGAACAAACTCCATCTTCAGGACAGAAAATGTGTAGAAAGGATATTAAGTGGATCTGTGCAGGGCAAAGAAGAGGGTAACGAGAAATTAGTACACATTTAGATATCCTTGCTTTTTCATAAAAGGATTAGTTGGCAAGTCAGTGCTATTTCATAGTACTCATGGTCACTGTGTAGTAGGTGAAAATAGTGTTATACTAAACACTCTCCCTACATCCAGACTTATCTTCCAATCCAAACACTACCACAGCCAGGTGATTCAGCTCAGGATAAATGCCATTGTGTTACCTGGTATGCCATTACTTCTCTTCTTGATGTATAAACTTTATATGGATTCCTCTGGCTTATTAGAGATATTCTTACTGCTTTCAACATCTTCAAGATATCCGGTGTCCTAGCAGATCTGATGCTCATCTAATTCTTCACACACATTTTTCATTTGTCTCCTTTGTTGAACTCAGTCTAGTATTACTTTTAGTCCTTGCTTGACGCCTGATTGAAACCTCTAAAATTTGTTCCTTCCTTCTGGAATCTTCTATGTTTTTCTCTTTTCTTAATACTTTATCATCCATCACATCTTACATCAGAAGTCACTTCATCAGAGAAGCATTCCTACATATTACCTAGATCAGCTCAGGTACCAGTGCTTATTTTCTGCTTATACCCCTTACACTCTATTTTTTGCACATTTTCATTTTAAGAGAAATTACGGCTGACAATATAGCTTCTTAGGAGACTAAGTGATCACTTAGGTAAGTGCAGGGCCCAGGGTTTCATCCCTAGCACCACATGCCAAGCTAGCTTTGCTCCCAAGCACATTGAGCCAGCAATGGAGATTGGGCATGGTGGCGCATGCCTGTAATCCCAGCACTAGGGAGGAATAAATGAGGAGGATCACATAGGTTATAGCAATAATAAAAGGATGGAACACGTGCTGCCTAGTGGCCTGCAGAATTCCAGGTGCACAATATTACAGAGCTGGTGGTGCTGCTGATGTGCAACTAGTCTTACTGTGCGAAGATTACTCACAATATCTGCTGAAAGAACTGCAAGGTCATCATAGAAAAAGAAGCCCAGCTAGCCATGCAAGTCACCACGCCCAAAGCCAGGCTACACAGTGAAGAAAATGGGTAGACAACCTGTGTACATGTATATTTGTGCTTCAGTAAAACCACAAAATATTTTAAAAAATCAGGAGGATCACTATGAGTCTCAGCTGTGTAGTGAGATGCTGCACAAAAATGAAAACAGAACAAAAACAAAATAGATTCATTAGCTAAGGCCAGCAAGATAGCTCAGCAGACTAAACTGCCTGCTTAGGCAAGAACAGGGACCAGGGTTCAATCCTCAGCACCACATGCAGCCCTGGGACCCACTTGGGAACACTGGGCCATCCTGTCAGGGCAGGGTGGCACACACATGTAATCCCAGCATTGCAAAGGTTGAAAACAGGAGGATCACTATAAATCCAATCTGTGTAGTGAGACCCTGTACCAAATAATTTTTAAAAAGTCTAAATATAAAAATAGCTAGATCTCAAGATTATAGCTGCATGTCCTACAACAGCACCTGCAAATAGTCGTTTTGCAACAGATAGTCATAATGTTGAAAGATACATGATGAACCTCAGTTTTATTTACAGTGTTAATAAGATATGTATTTTCATATGTGATGATGTAAGTACATATCCAAAGTGCATACTGAATTTTCATTTATTTCAGAGGCAAAGAGATTTTGGAAATTTTAGATTTATTGTTGGGTATGTTGTTGAAATGTTTCAGCTTAAATCTTTGGTACCATTAGTTGTGTAATAAATAAATCGTATTTCTGTCTGAAAAATGAAAAGTACAGTTCTTTGAAAAAGACATTTAAAAAACACCTTTATAGCATCTTGAATTTTTCTCCCTATAAACCTCACATTTTACTGGGCATGAAAAAGAATGCAGTTGCCAGGAGAAAACTATGAGTGTGAATTCATAATAGTTAAAAGTATTCAAAGTAAATGTTCTTTTAGTGAGAAAAATTGTCATATCGGAAGAAATGCTTTTTCTGATATAATCTTCCGCTGAGACCGTTCTAAACAAATTATCATATCCTACACTTGAGAAGTGGTCTGTGAAGTTCTGAATGGAAGAATTATTTTGTAGTTGTGCTAGCTATGATCCGGAACAAAATCCAGGCCTGTTACCTCATCCCTTATTAACGCTGTTTTTTCATAGGAAACAAGGAGAAATCTAAGAATTTTACTGAGTTAATATGGTCAGTGACACACTTATTTTCAGCATTTCAAGAAGCTAAGAAAAGGCCATAACTTCTATCATATACCTGCTGGAGAGGGTGTAAGCTTTATTTTTTAAATACTACATGTGTCGTTTATTCACTCATAACTGGACACCTATCATATCTTGGCTGCTATAGCATTGCGCAGATTAAAGCAGACATTTTTAGATATTTTGATTTCAAATCTTTGTATACCCGGCCAGTAGAAAAACTTATGAACCATACAGTGGATTCATTTTTAATTTTGATGCAATCTTAGAAAAATTTGCCAAGGCATGTGTATTATTTTATATCCCCATCAATACTGTAGAATAATTCTTGTTCACATAACTTCTGATGCATATCCACCATTGTTTTGGTAATGAGCATTCTGATATACACAATGTTTCTCTAAGGAGGGATGATATTGAACAATTGAAAGTATCCTTGATGGTCATTTGTATGTTCCTTTAGAAAAAAAAATGTGTATTAATGTCCTCTGTACCCTTATTTTACACATTATATTCTCTCAAGCTGTGGGTTGTCTGTTGCCTCTATTAATTGTTTTATCTTCCATACAGCCTTTAGTTTGATAATCGACTATTGGACTACAGATACAACTACTTTCTCTTAGCTCAACGAGAGGAAATATTTATACCAATAGTGTTTAGAAAAGTTATCATGCCTGCATCTTATACTCTGAACGACTACTATGAAGACAACAATATGCATTGTATCGATTATTGTGGCTGTCCTATTAATGTGTTTTGAAACTGTCTCATTGGTATTTCTTTCTTATTGAAATTAATAAAATTTTAAAAAGATACACTACCTCAGAACTGTGCTGCTGCCTGTTTTCTGGTAAATGGCTGTGTAGGCAAGAAACATGTATCAGTTCACCTCAAACTAGAGGATGTAAGGTTATTTATGTGCATGGGCAAATGTATATAAAGTGCTTATTGTTTAGTAAGAATAAATACTACATAAAATCACACAAGATATATTTTTAAAATATTAGTTTCTTTTTCACTTCATGTATGGGAATATTCCAAATTGTCAGGGAAGCACCAATTACAAAAATACAGTCATAAATTTGGAAAGGCATCTCATAGATAATAGTACTGTAATCTTTTTATTTGTATTCCTCTTCAACTAGGCATGCAGGAGGCAAGACAGAAGCCTTCTAATTTTGAAGCTTCAAAATTAGAAAACTTGACTGGGTATAAGAGAAAGCATGGGAGGAAAAGAGGAAAGCTAGTGCTAAAACATTAAAGTCAGAATCCAGCAAGTTGTATTTTTTTTAAAGCAGTAGCACCAACATTTACATTATGAATTGCACTCCTCATTTATTATAAGTTGCTCATTTTATTTTCCATAGGAATCTTATTCAAGATTCCAATATATTAAAAAGATAGGAGATAGGATTCTTGAGGTTATTGTTAGTAACAGGAGTAGAATAATTTCTAGTTTCTCCTTTACACCAAAATCCATCTCATCTTGAAATTACTATAAATCTACAGAATATAACCAGGAAATTAAGTTCTGTACCTGACCTACAAATAACCATGCGATGACATAACCCTACATGTAACTATAACACAATTATGTTTAGAAGTGCGTAGCTTAAGCTTCAGGGAAAGTTGAGTTTTTAGTCTCCAACTCATGTTTAGAATGAGGAGATATTTAATGTGTATCTAGGAAACTACTAGTTTAAATTTGTATCTTTCATTACTTGTCATTTCTATACATTGAATTATAAATTTCTTACCAGCAATTGATTCCTAGGCAATTTAAGCATATTTTATAAAATATTTTATTTTTCTAGAAAAAAACCACTGGCTCATCTTTTATTTATTTTATTTGAAAATGAATAAGTCATACAATTTCTAGATTAATATGGCTTTTCAAATTTATTCTTCTCAAATAGAAATGAACGATATGAAAATCTAAACCTCACTATTGAGACAGATGGCTTTATACTGTATTTGCTAACCAGAAAAATGTACTGGAAACAAAAAAAAATATTAAGGAAAGGGTGCCTAGTACTCATTTATTTTGTTCAATTTTAATTTGAATTTTCACGAATGGTTTTAAGTAATTTAAATTTAATTGCTAGCTAATATTGTGCAATAAAGGCCATAAAATACAGTAGTATCATACAAAAATCTGTCCTTTCTTTTCCAAGTGACTCCATGCTAAATTGTGAACAACTACATAATATTCCTATAGTTAAGGGGAAAAAAGCGAGGATAAAATCAATTAAAAAGAAAAATAAGCTGGCATTTTTTACCATCAAATCTTTTGTTTTGTTATATCTTCTCCTGTGTGTGTTCCCTTCTATTTTGTACTAAGATGGAGAACTTGACCATGGGATTAATAATTAGGCCTACATGGTATGATCTAGTCATTAGAATGTGGTAACAGCTCAAGATCATTAAGAGTCTGTTTATCCTCTAGTCTGTTTCCAAATTGGTATGGCTGCAAGTGAGCAACCTGTGAGTGGCATCATGATTTTCAAGGAGAAGAGATATTAATATGTTGCTCTTATCCACATTTATGTGACATGAATCACGCAGTATTTTGAGTAAAAGGATTGAGAATTCAAGTTTATTTGTTAAAACAGCAGTCTTCACCTTTATAGTTCAATCTAGCTAAGATAGATGCATAGATACATGACAGACATAGACGATAGATAAATGATAGGTAGATGATAGATAGGTGGATAGATAGATAGATAGATAGATAGATAGATAGATAGATAGATGTGTATATACATTTGACTTATTAAACTGAAGGTTTTGGATGCTCAAGTGAAACACCCATACAGCAAGCAGTCTAGAATCTTTTGAGCAGGAGCTAAAACCATCACCCACAAATAAAAATTTATTCTTCTACAGGAAAGCCTTGGTTTTGCTGTTTATGCTTTTCAACTGACTGTTTAAGGTCCAAACAGATTATCATCAAGGTTGGTCTCCATTACTTATTGCAGATAGGAATCACAGCTGTAGATTATCTTCACAGAAATGCCTAGATCAGTGCTTAATAGTTGATACCTAAAGCTTGACATAGTATCACATTATTGAGGCAGGTAATGCTTGATGTTCTAGCTTTAAAAATCTAACCATACAAGAAAGCATGTTCATCCTTGAACAGAATGTTCTTGGATTTCCTTTGACAGGAATAGGTCTGAATAGGCAACCACTATTAGTCTTGTCGCTGAATGAGAGGAAGAAACATTATGATGTAATTTAATTTTATTCAGATATTGTTAAAAGTGTAACATTTGCTTGGCTGTTTCGACGTCTTTATTTTGAAATGATCATAGATAACACTTAAGCCAATACTTTTACCATCCACATGGATGAACAGCTGAGTGCATAAGCAGATTGCTGGTATTTACCTGGTAAGTTCACAACCAACCTTAGGGTAGAACTCAGGCCACTTCTTTTACTTTGCTGCTCTCAGACAGCTGTAAAGGGACATAGTAGTTTGTTTTGAGAAAAGAGTTAACTGCTTTTGCTGTTTCAGTCATTTTAACTGTGGGGAGCACTTGTGCCAGGGAATCTTTCTAGATTTTCAGGCTCAGCAGTGGGAAACTGGTTGGCTATGTTGGAGCAGAGTTAGTACAGGGGGAGTGGAGTGCAGGGTGATCATCTCAGTAGAATGCTTTTCCAGCACCAGAACTCTCAGGATTCTCTTTAAAAATGGCCTGTGCCCTTTATCTGTAACACATTCGCAAATGTAATTTTCAGACAACCTAAGTCCAGAAGGTTGGCCTGCCTTTGTGTTTCAGTGACACTGTGTGTTTTGATATCTTAGGTGACATGTCCACATAAATACATTAAGGCAGGAACAGCAAAGGTCATAACATTTCTTATTGCTGAAGATAAAATTTAATGAGCTAGAGCACAGGCTGTTTTAAGAATGGCCGTGCCAGGTTAATGGGGCTCTGACACCGAAGCCAATTACACTGGGTACAATTACATCCTATTCTAATAGCTGTAAGTCAGGGCTGCACAAAGCTTCTGCCTCAGGGTAATTACTAACTAGGAAATAGGTGAGGGGAGCCTAAGCAAATTGGCACTGATCGTATAAGAGACACACAGAAAGCACAGAGATTGTAGCTATTCTGGGTACATGTGTTATCTGTCGCTAAGAAGGAGCTGGCTCCGCGAGCAAAAAGCCTTCTTCTATCACTGACCAAAAGGACATGCGATTTCAAAGTTTCTTTTAGAAACTTGACAGAAAAGTGAATAGAAGGCAGGGGGGAGGATTCTTTCAGACAGCCCTCCTCTATTGAGACAGTTACCCTGATGATTTTGGAAGATTTAGTTGTCTGACATTTTTACTTTATTTTCCTCTCCTAATTATAGGGTAGTGTTACCAAAACTCAAAATGATATCTGAACAAGCAATTCTCGAAGATCAACTCAATGAAAGAGCTCCTTATATGATCTGTTATTCTCACCCTCCTGGCTATTTACAAGCCTTTTACTATATGTGACTAAAATGGTGCCATTGAAGACCTTTCTGACAATTGAAGATACTTCAGAAACGTAGATGAAAACACTTTGAAATTTCAAAGTAACAGAATTTCTCTATGATCTCTTGGATCAATTTGCAAACTATTGATTTTTAAAAATCCTTTGAGGAGCCCACACTTCTACTTCTCCAACTAGAGCACATGGATCTATGTTATCAGAGAGTAAATACTAAGAAGTTCAGTGCATGGTCGCTATGTTTTCGCAACGAAAACATCGTCAATGATTATTAGATTTATAAATGTAAATCTGTGTAAAAATATGTAACAGACTTTAATCACATTCCATAGGGATTTATTAGAATATCCATGATCAATAGAAAATACTGGCTACACGTTAAGTTTAAGATATTTAATATTCAAAAAGACAGTAATGTTAAGCTCTAGTACGAGTTATTGAGTACTAGTATCACTAACCTTCTCTTCTGGAGGGTTAACAACTTAAGTTCAGAGACCAAAAATTAGAGAAAAATAAGGGCTACAAGGATAGCCAATATCTTGGTCCTAGCCCTTCAAGGTCAGTGAGGACTTTGCATATAAGAGAACCTGCACTATAACATCCTATGACTCAGTGGTGTCCCAAATTTTCTGTTAAAGGTAATTATGGGGCCACAGAGGAAAGTAATCAGTGATATATAGTGTGCCAAAGGAGAGTCACCTAGAGAGAAAACATTCCTTTCACAGAGAGCAAACTGGTCAAGAAATGGTCATGACTCATCCAGATGGCTGACACTGACAAAACATCTACAAAGAGCTATATTTGATTTCAGGGTAAAGCCTGAGGGGATCTGACTGACCTTGTCAGACAAAATAGTTACATGTTGTGTTATGTAGGTCTTGATTTAACTTGGCCTTAATTACCCAGAAGAAATGTTTAACCACGAGGCATAGAAAGTAACACAAGCTTAATATGCTGAGCTGTAAAAGGCTCAAGTCAACAGCTTTCAACATTGTCAGTTCTATCGATAACCCACTACTATTGTGGAATACTGCTGTATTTATACAACTACTTTCTATTAGTCCAATGAGAAAAAAATATTTGTACCAATGGTGTTTAGAAAAGTTGCCATGTCTGCATCTTGTACTTTGAAAAACTACTCTTAACACAACTATATGCACTGTATTACTTACTGTGGCTGTCCTACTAACATGTTTTGAAACTATCTCATTGTTATTTATTATTAAGTGTAATAAAAAACTAAAACACAAATGTTTGCCACCATGTAACCACCACCTTAATCAAGGTAGTAAATAAAAATGACAGTAAAATGTTCAAAAAAATAAAACAATGTTTATTTATGGGGAAGTTATTCACACCAAAGGTGGCTATATTTCTTTTTCTTTTTCTTTTTTTATGGCCAGCTCAGCCTGCCCTCAGAGTGGGGCTAGCACAACATGTGATGCTAGGGATTGAACCGAGATCCCTGCAGTTGCCTAAGATTTCCTGAGCAGGAGCTTTAGACCATTCAGCTATCTCACCGTCCCCCAAACAACTATATTTCTGAATGATGCTTTTTTGTATAGTATGATGTTTATAAGAGAATAACCATTAAATAAGTGGCACAGGCAATGTCATTTGATTGGATTGTTCATTGTTTCTAAGAGGCTAAAGACTAAAAAACTAATTCCTAATATTGGTTGTTCACACCACAATTGGAAAGACTTTCAGAATGAGTCAAGGCTTTTGCAAGATCTTTTCAAAGTAATGAAGTCATTCATGGTAGATTAGAAACAAAGGAACACGGAATTTCTGGTATACTGTGAAGGTAGATCATGTCCTTTTGTTGCTTCTTGTGCTGAAAATAAATTTTGCTAATGTTTTTCTTTTTTATCATTACAGGAAGAGATGCCTTTTCTAATTATACATTCATTTAGTACCTTTTTGGTCATTGAACACATCTCATTTCTCCAAGTCCATCAGTATTTTTAGAAACATAGCTACAAAAATATCATGTTTTCACTCCTAATTTAAGATTGGCAATCTTTTCAGAATATCTTCAGATGATGTATTAAAAGAATTAAATTGTTAAACTGTGTTTAATAATTTGAAAGAGACCTCAGTTATTCTTGAAAGCTGTCTTGGTAATGAGCACCCCAACAAAGGAGCACTAAATAAATCAAGAGGAATAACAGTTTCCATTTAGTATTACAATTACTTCACTATGCATTGCTATTTTTTATCATTTTTCAAATGAGATAATCTCACTGAAACTGTGTTGTATTTGAGATTCACTCAAGATATAAGTCAGCCAGTCATTATTCTAGGTACATTCAGATCCTACAGGGTCAAGTTCAGCCTTGAATAATGGCGGTGTTCTGAATACATAGAAGTTCTATGAAGGCAAACAGAAATTCCTCTTTAATGTCTATCTTGACTACGTGTACTCAGAAAACATAGTAACCAGTCCTGTCATTCACATAAGAGCCAAAGCTAGGCTGTATGAGGGTGAACATAAGAGAACATATGTTTGATGCACTAACTATGTGAAGGAACAAGAAAAAATTTGTATCTATTGAGCAGAAATAACTCCAAAACTATAAATTGCTTGGCCCCACCTATGTAATACAATTCAAGCATGATAAATGATCAAGTTTCTGAGCCAGTTTGTAAAAAATCAATTGTAGTGGTGCTTTACTATAAAGGGGTCCACACTAAAGTTAAAGAAAACCATGGACAAGTTTTCTTGTCACTAATAGAATTATACTTTCTTGAGGTGGAGTTCAAGAGTTACTCAAGTTAATTTCTGTTATTCAAATGACGCCTCGTGCGTCAGTGGTATCAGCATCACCCAGGAGCCTGTTGGAATCACAGAATCTCCTAGCTCATGCCAGGCCTGCTTACTGAAAATCTCCATTTTCTCGAGATCTGTGTATGATATGTGAACACATTAAGCCTTATGAAGCACTGTCTATGAGATAACAACATTTGAGCCAAGCTACATAATATCTCCCATATGTAAACTTGAGCATAGTACGTTATCTCTTTACTTGCATTTGTTCCACTTACAAATGACAATAATAATAGGTGGGTTATAACATCATTAAAAATGGAGTGAGAAGATGTAAACATAAGGCACCAATAAATCTGTTTGATTTTAATTAAAACACCAATTGTTTACTGAGATCCATTCTGAATTTTCTCCCAGAGCCCTAATGTTAGTTTCTCTCCCATGGTTGTATCTATAGATTATTATCTCAAAGGGATTGCTATGGCTTGAATCTAGATGTCCATTTATGCAGTCATAGGTTGGCATTCTAGAGTTTGGATTAATTTACGATTCAGTCCTGAGATTATAGGTGTGAGTGCTGCTGAGATTATGGGTTTGTATGCTGCACCCGCCATGCAGCGTATAGTCTGAATGTAATATAAGGAAGGGAGCGAGGCTTACTCTCTACCTCTGCTTCTTTCTTTTGGCTCTTGCATTTTTTGCTGTTTTCTGCTGTCATGAACAGCTTGCTCTCTGCTGCATGCCACTCTGCCTTACATTCAGCTAAGTATGGACAGAAAGCTCTATAAAATGTGAGCTAAATGAACCTTTCTGTCCTTAATTTTGAGTGTCAGGTATTTCGTCCCAGCAACAGGAGAAAAGTAACTGAGATAGGTGTGCAAGTCCATGTCACTGTGTTTGATGTTTACATTTTCTCAATAAAATGGCCTCTTAAGTCATATGACAAATTTGCTATTGCTTTGATGAGATTAAGTCCCCAAAATGGTCTGGGAATATAATTGATAAAAGCAACCTGACAAACTAGTTGTCTTGCAAGATAAAAATGCAGTTACACCAATTTTTCTAAGGCGGTTCTGTAACGAGAGGATTTCTAATAACTTTGAATATGTTCTATGGCTATCTGTCAAACTGTGGCTTGAGGAAGGCTGTATCCTACTTAGCATAAAAAAAGTTATCCTGAAGGTATTTCTCCTATACAAAATGTAATCATTTATCTTTTTTGTTCAGCACAATCCTAATTTATTTGTTTGTGATTATTAATAGCACCTACATTATGCTTTTTTAAATTGTCATTAAATCACCCATACTGGGCTTGAACTTGCAATCTTCCTGCTTCCCCTATCCAGAGTTCTGGGATCACAGTACTTCAGTACCACATCGGGCTTGTAACTACTGCTCTAAAAATTTCTTTTGATGTTGATCCTTAAGAGTTTCCCTAAACCTACCAATCTTATGTTGGATTCCATATTCCCTGTTGCCATTTGGTACCCTTTATCACCCCCATTGGATAATACCCTCTATTTCAGGAATGAAAACTTAAGTCTATATAAGTGAGACAGTTCTGTGAGCCACAGTCAGGGTCCATATAAAACCCATGTACCATCGAAATGGGTAAGGTTTGGAAGGCAGAGAAAAGGCATAGTCCATTTTGTTTCCTATTCTCTAACTTTCAGGCCATACACAGAGCGAACAGCTACATGCTCTTGCTACAGCTTCTGCATTCCCTAATCACTTCATCAGCTTTGAGGTGCAGGAAGACCTAGATAATTGGCAGTGATTTCATGCAGATTCCTGACTCTGGGCAGCATGATATTTGTAAGCTTCTGTACATGTGAAGATGAAAACTAGTGACAATCAGCTGGACTTTCACCCCTTTTATCCTTTACAGTGCTCTGTTGTTTCTCTGTTTCATACTGCTGGTTTAATACCACCACTGTGCTATAATTGGCATAATTGACTACGTAGATTTAAATGACATTTATCTTTCTGTCTTCTCTTTGCAACTACCCCCACCTCTAGGCAACTAATGGTCTGTTTCCTGTCAGCATAGATTAATTTTCCTTTGAAAGTTCCTTTATGAATGTAATCATACATTGTATATTCACTTTCTGGCTTCTTTAACTAATTCTAATGTTTTCTGTTATTCATCAATGTTGCTACAAATACATATCTTAGATTTTTCAAGAGAGGAAGAGCTTGTGAGAAACACTATTACGGAAAGAAATTTACTGCTGACTGTATCATCATCCCTACCTGCACAATTGTAGACCTAAAAGTCTGGTTCCCTCAAAATTCCACAATCCTGAACTCCCTCCTTCCTCATGTACTTGTTTCTTCCCTTTTATTTCAGAGCCTATCTTTCTGGTAGAGGTGACACATTTGAGAGGCAATTCATTAGGAGAACAGGTTCACTGTGACTGTGGCCATAGGCAAGTCAGAGACACAGCTTACTTTAAGTCCAAAGTCCCCAGAACCAGGAAAATTGAAGGCCTATGATAACGGAAGTCTTGGAATCCAAGGCTTGAGGAACCTGAGGCTGTGATGTACAAGGGAAGAGAAAGATGGTTGTCCTGGCTCCAGAGAAAAGATCAAATTCACATTTTCTATCTCTTCCTATTATGTGGATCTTCAGCTGAGAGAATAATTCCCAGTATGGTAAGGTTGGATCTTTTCTACTCAATGTTCTGACTCAAATGACAATGTTACACTTAAACACTCTCACAGATATATGTGGGAAAATGTTCTTTAATCCAGTCATGCTCGAATCTGAAATCAATCATTCCTGTAGTATTCCATGGTACAGCTAAAGCACAACTTGTTCATTCAGTAATGTGCTGATAGAAATCTGCATTTACATTCTTTCTAGTTTTTAGTCATTATATGTAAAACTAGTATGAATATTCCTAAATATAACTTTATATATGCATGTTTTGATTTTTGTAAACAAATGCCAAAGAGTGCAATGGCGAGATGATACAAGAGCTTTGTTCAATTTTTAAAGAAATTACCAAGAAAGAAATTTTCCAAGTGATTGCACTTTGTATTACATTTATACTGATTGTACCATTCTGTATGAATTCGAGTTACTCTACATTTTTTACATTTATTATATTTTTAATTTTGTACTTTTCTTTCCCTTTTTTCAGCCTTCACTCATTCTAGTAGGAGAGATTTGGGGCAATCTACATCTCCACCAAAAATTAAATACTTATATTAACTCAGTGGGACTTAGTGTAAGGCATACAAAATGCTAGATAATGGTGAAGCTGTTAGAAAACAGTACGGATGAGGGAGTATGAGTGGCCATGAGGGGTTGGCTTGGAGAGCACCATCTGTATGCAAAGTGAACCTCCTGACCTGAACGTGGAGGGATGAGGAGATTCGGCAGCTCAGTTTGGACAGGTCTTATGAATTATTTTAAAAAGAGACCTCTTTTCTGTACCCAGAACTCAGTTACTTCCCCATAGTTGTCTCACAGAAGTTTTAGGCACATTTTTTTGTTGTTGTTGTTGTCTAAAGAGAATACAAAACAATGAAAAAGACATTAGAAAAGGTATAGAACTTCACCAAATAAAACAAGAGGAATATGACAATGGTTGCTGTATTGTATAATGTTGTCTTCAAAGTAGTTCAGAATACCAGATATAAACATGCACAATTTGTAACAAACAAGAAGAAAAGGTATAGGAAATTGAAAAGGACAAGAAAAAAAATTAAGCATGAACTTCTCCCCTCTATAGACCACCCAAAATAAGCAGTACAATTATCTAAGCCATCTTGCATATATATATATATATATATATATATATATATATATATATATATATATAGTCATTACTGTATCATAACCTTTTTTGCATTTCTTGACACATAAAGGTATAAGAAATAAGTGCCTTGTGATGTTCAAGTTTCCCCAAGCTACCATTGGCTAGGTGGAGTCCTTGCAAACCAATCATATTGCAAAGTGTTCCTAACCCATCATTTGTCTTCTCATTGTTCTGGGAAGGTATATATAGTCGGTTAGTACTTCTATGACAGATTAGTCACTGTTTTTATCAGTGACTTCGCTGGAAAAATTGGGAGACTAAAACACATATTAGACAAACAATCCCAAAGGTCAAAAACAGGAAGAGGAAGATGCTTTTTAAACAGAGGTGGAGAGGAACGTTCAAGTTAAGGTGATTCTAACCGAGAGAGGGGAGTATATCTCAGTGGGTGAGCACCTGCCTGGCAAGCACAAGGTCCTGAGTTAGACTGCCAATACAAAAAGCGGTATGATTCTTGTACAGTGGCTTTGTCTGTAACGCATAATTATGATCAGTGCCCATTCAATTTCATGAAGCTTCCCTGTCATCTAGTCCACATCCTCTTTACCTATTATGCTTGCAGATTCCAAAGAGAACAATCATGGGAAAAAGACCTCTTTAGAGAGTGCATTGAAAACGTCTTTAATATATACCACTCATTCAAAAAAGTGTGAAATACAAAGAAGGTCAACAATGTCTGTTTTCTTATGCTAAACAAGAAAGGGAGTCAAAGAAAGAAAGAAAAAACTCAAAGTAAGAGACATAATCAACATAAGAAAATGAAACAAAGTAAGAAACAGAATAAAAATAGGAGACAGGGTTAGTGAGTCCTAGAGGTGTGAAAAAGAACCTGGAGAAATTTAGCATTTCAAGTATCCAATCATGTAGCCAATAATTAGAAGAAAAAGACCAGAGACCTTGAAAATAATTTGTGTCTCTAAGGACCTGGCGCCAGAAAAATGGCTGACTACAGACTGAATGCATACTGATTACAGGGATAAAAGTGAAATCAAGTTATGAATAGGTGTCGTATGTGTCTCTGAGAATTCTGTCATGGTGATGGTGGGAGGAAAGAAGGAAGTAGATGTGGAAGGAAGAGAAAGGCGCATGGTCCTGGATGGTTGGGAAGCCCAGACCTACAGGCAGGCGACACAGGTAAATATTATCTGCAGATAATTTTAATTCAGGAAGGAAGACAAAGGACATTTCTCGGGTAAAATCTTTTATTTATCTGAATTCTGAAAGTTTGTAGCTTAAGATTTGGAAGAATATGTCTACAGCTAAACAAAAATTCAAACAAGACCACACAATTAAACTGAGAAATGGACAAAGGACCTCCTGTCCTAAGAAATATATTGAAATGGATAATGTACATAAAGCCATGCCCAATATCATTAGTAACTAGTGAAATGGAAATTGAAATCACAAGGAGAGCTCCTACTAATTTAGGGCAGTCATTGCAAGAAAATTCATAAGTAATAAAATGTAGGAAGAATGCGGAGAAATTGAAGCTTTAGGTATTATTAAGAGGAAGGTAAATGGTGCAGCTGTTAAAAAATTAGTCAAAAAATTAGCCAAATTACTAACCACATAATTACCATTGAATATAATAGTGCAGTTCCAATCTTCAGTTTATACTGAAAGAATTTATAGCAGAAACAAAGAGAGATATTTCATAGTGACATCGATACCAGCATTATTTATAAGAACCAAAAGGGAAAAAAGATCCAAATGTTCACCAACCATGAATAGATGAATAAAATGTGGTGTATTCATATACTGGAATATTAGTTAGCTATAAAATGAAATTCTGATATAATCTTTAACATGGATAAATCACAAAAACATACTAAGTGAAGCAAGTCAGACACAGAGAAACTATTTTATGATTTTACTTACATAAACTTCTTATGATAGGAAATTTTGCAGAGATGAGGAGAATGGATGATACTAGAGACTTGGGGAGAGTAATCGGGAGTAATTGTTTATTAGGCACAGAGATTCTGTTTTAAATGATGAAAATATTCTTGGACATTCTTAGTGGTGCTATTTTCTCAACATTGTGAATGAACTCAGTGTCACTGTATTGGAAACTTAAAAATAGTTCAAGAATGATCTATGGTTCAGCCACAATAAAATGAAGGAAAAGTACATGTAAGGTTCAAAATACACTTCAGTAATTACCCCTTAAAAGTCACTGGGTTCATAAAAGGAGTTAGTTGATGAACTTGCCATTACAGGGACCAACACAGCTACCACTGTTCTTTCAGTGAGTTCTTCAGACATGGAATTGTTGAGATCACTTCCAGCACACAGCCAAGTAGAAACGCCTGAAGTAATGCATTGAATAGGCAAATCCTGTGCTTAAACAACATATTCTGTGAAGGCAACGACAGGCCAAACATTGCAAAGGTATACATTACTATCAGAACTTGTTTAAAATTTTTTCTGGATTAGTGAAATAGATTGAACTATGTATAAAATTTTTGCTTGAGTAGCCCCACCTTTTCCTGTAATTAAGGATAGCATTTTGTTTATCACACATGTCACTTATAAAAGTAAAGGATATTAGTCTATGATTTCAATTATTTATTTTTGAAAACTACACAGAAATCATAAAATAAAAATAATATATTCTCTGTATGATTGAATAGTTGCCTAAATTTTAACTTTTGCACTTGTTGTATCCATCCAAATTATCTTATGCTTTTATAGTCATCATTATACTGTATATGAAAACAGCAAACTGGCTTTGCCAACACACTTCTGTAATCCCAGCACTATAGAAGGCTGAGGCAACAGGATTGCAAATTCACGCTCTACCTCTTCAGCTTAATGATTTAGTGACAACCCATCTCAAAGTCAAAAAGAAAAAAAGGGCTAGAGTTGTGCCTCGTTATAAAGCACATAGGTTCAATCCCTTGTACAAACAAACCAAAAAAAAAAAAAAACAATAAAAAGAAGCCTTTTCTCTGAATATTATTATTTAATTTCTGAGTATTGTTGAAAACATGTTCTATTAATATGCTCCTCAAATCGTCGTCACAATTAAAATACAGGATGTAGGGAGATACATCTGTTACCAGTGGGCAGGGGATCAAGAGATGGAGAATGTGAGGAAGGTGAAGAGGGAAAGGGATGAGAAAGTTGTGTTATGTGTATGTGTCATCTGCACACAAGGAATGGAATTGTTACATACAGCAAGCATGTACCAAGAAAAATTAAAACGCATATCCATCACTTAACTCTCTGTAAACTCAGGGCCCCTTTCATAATGGAATCTTTATACATAGACATGTCAGCTGGCACTCTTCGAGAGTACCTGTGGGAATGAGTTTTGGGCTATGCCCCCCCAAATATGTGAATATTCTTGCTACTGATAGTACTGTGAGTAATGAAGACCATAATGTCTGATTTAGAAGTTCTGTGGCATTGGCAAGCATCTGGGAAACAGCCATAGACTGTCTTATTACTTTGCATGTGGTTTAATATTAGAGAGATATCATGTTAAAATATTTTTCCAAACACCTCAACATAGATTGCAAATCTTATAGAAAACTGGAAATATCCTTGCTTTGTATGACCAATAGGCATTTTATGAAGAATAAAAAGCCTTTGTATTTATGGCCATAATCAACCACTCCTTTGTGTTACCTTGTTGGCATAGATTCAAATTTCTACAGTGTATCTGTTGGGGGAGCTCTGTAATTAATTTTTAGTCTCCCATACTGATAGTTGGATAAGAATGAACTTTTAAACATTTCTTGGATTTTGGAGACAACAGATTGGGATGATAGTTCAGGCTGGCCTTGAACTCATTATGTAGCCAAGACTGGATTCACACACATGGTGATCCTCTTGCCTCAGCCTCCTGAGTGGTATAATTAAAACTGTGGGTTATCATATCTGGCTCTGATGTTCTCAACTTTTTATGGTAGAAAAAGTATTTTGATTTTGTTTTAGAAAAATATTTTACTAAGTGTGGCATTTTGACTGAAAGCAGTTTTCCTTTGGTAATTTAAATATGCTCCTGTCTCATTTGTAGTTTCTTATGAGAAGTCAGCTGACATTCTTATTTGCTGTACATTGTGCATACTGAACCTTTTTATGGCTGCTTTACAGATTTTGGGTAGCACCAAGTTTGAGCATATTGATTATATCAACCTTAGTGTACTTTTATCTCATATTTCTTATGTTTGGGTCTGATAGAAGATTTAAATTTAGCATTTTGTTATGCTCTTCAAGTTTTGGGCTATTAGTTCCTCATTTTTCTTCTACTTCCCTCACTCCATTAAGGATGATATAGGTTATTTGAAGTTATATCACACTTAATGAATGTAGCGTTTCTCATTTTATTCTCACTCTGATTTTCATTTATATATTTGGTACAGAATTTCACTACACAGATTGTACTCATAGTGATCCTTCTGTTTCAGCCTTCACAGAACTGAGATTACAGGTATTTGTTACCACATGCAGACTTGGTTGCCAGCTCAGCGTCCCCCAGGGGGGTAGAGACAGCATGGCATGTGGAACCAGGGATCGAACCCCAGTCCCTGCACTTGCCAAAGCACGCAGTTAGTCCTCTGAGTTATCCCGCTGGTCCTCCCACTTATTCTCTTTATGTTTAACTTTGTATATGTCTTTATGTGGTATTTTTACATTCATTGTTTTCGTCATCAACTGTTAACCATACTTAGTATATTTTTCATCTCAGATGCAATTTTCATTCCTAATTAGTTCATTTAGTTATTTTTCAGCATTTTTTAAGATTTTGAATGTATGGAATGAATTTATAATACTATATTAATAACATTGTATTGTAACTATGTCACAGGTTATATTTTAATTGTAATTACTTCATTTTTCTTCACTATGGTTCACAATTTATGGTATGCATTCTTGGGCACGTTACATTGCATGCTAAATATTTTTTTTTGTCTTTTTGAGGCAGGGTCTCACTATGAAGTTCAGGCTGGCCTTGAGCCAGACTCAAAGTTGCACCAATCCTCCTGCCTTAGCTTCCCAGGTGCTGGCATTACAGGCGGGTGGCACCATGCCCAGCTGCATGCTAAACATTGTGATCTTCAATTAGTTTTACAGTGGAGTTTAAACACGTGTGTGTGTTATGTGTGTTACGTGTGTGTATACAACTTCTGTAAAACCTTTCATATTTTACTTTGAGACACAATGATGTTGTTAGAAAGTGCTTAAATATTTTTTAAAGTTTTGTTTTTAAGCTGTATTAAACTTCAGTGGGTGACCACAGAGTAGTACTCAGTTTAGCAGTAGTTTCCCCCAATCTTGATTTAAAGGTTCTGCACGCACTATCTTGAATACTATAGAAAAATTGATACATAGTCTCAGGCTGGTTTGGACCTTGAGGATTACCCCACTTTATCTTCCTGAGAAGTTGTTCTTGGCCCATGGGACACTGTGCATATGCATTCTGAGAACTCTCTTCAGTCCTCACAAAGGACCCTCAGACATCTAAAGTAATCTCTCTGCCTCTTCTTTCTCACCTTCCCTTCTATCTTCTGAACTCTTTGGCCTCCCAATTCAATAGTGGACTCCCAATACTGGAACCACAGTGAGCAGAAGGATCCCCCTAGGTCCCGTTTTCTTGATTTGCAGTCTGGGAACTTTAAACAGCCAATAAGGTGAGGATTCCTTAACTTTCTCCTTATTTTAGAATGTCTTCCAGGAGTCAATGTTCATATTTGAAGCCTTGAAAACTGATGGTAAGTATTTTTTTCTCTCGTTTTATTGTTTGTAGGCCAAAAGATACATAGTTCTGCTTACTGCACTTTTGTAAGAAGTGGAAATATGTTCACTTACTGTCGTTTTGTTCCAAATTTGCTGAGTTAGATCCTAATCACATTTGAAAAAGAGAATTGTTACCATTTTAATAATGAAACACTAAATTACAGAAATGAGTAGATTTAAAGTACTTAAAAAGGAAAAAGTTGGAGTTAATAATGATTTAGTATTTAACTCCTTACTGTACTAATTGTACACTTAGAAATCGTACAGTAACAATTAGCTGACTGAAACACTCATTAAATTTGATTTCATATTTTATTTTTCACTTTTACTTTTTATATTTTATAAAACTTTATTATATATGTTTTTGATAGATACTAATTACATTTATTTCACAGAGTTCAGATAAATGATAGGTAGATAGTCAGTTTTTGGACATATATGGATAATTAAATTGCATGTACTGAAAATATAACGGGCCCGGCGGGATGGTTCAGTGGTCTAAAGTGCCCTATTGGGCAAGCTTGGTTGGCTTCAGGGACCGCGGTTCGATTCCCAGCACCACATGCTGCACCAGTTCTGGCCTCAGGGTAGGCTGAGCCGGCCATAAAAATGAGTGAATAAACAAAAAAAGGTTCTGAAACAAGACAAAAGAATAAAATTAAAATTGAAAAAAATTCTTCAAAAAAAAGAAAGTATATCATATATCAAAGACAGGAAGTAAAGCACATCCTCCATTCTCCTTTTCTCTACAAAATTTCCTGTTGTAGCACATTTAGGTAAGTGGAATCATAAATTAGTTGTTCTTCTGTATTTGACTTGCTGCCATTAGCATGCTATCTTTATGTATCCAGAAATTATAACTTGCCAATGATCAAACAGCTAATGAGTGTGTGATTGTTTGATTGCAAATCTAACTCCTTCATATTTGACTCAACAGAGTACTCCACTTGCTTGTGTTAGAGCTACTGATTTGCAATTTCTATCCAACTGTCTATGATATGACAGTGAAAAGAATAATAACTGTTGCTGCACAGTTCATGGCTATATAGAAGGGAGGTGGACTTGGAAGGACTGTTATTAATAACTGATGCTGAGTATAAGAAATACCATAAAAAAAGAAGTACCATAGGGCCCGGCGGGTTGGCTCAGTGGTCTAAAGCGCCTGCTTGGGAGCTTGGGCAGCTTCAGAGACCGTGGTTCGATCCCTGGCACCACATGCTGCGCCAGCCCTGCCCTCGGGGTGGGCTGAGCTGGCCATAAAAATGAGTGAATAAACAACAAAGGTTCTGAAACAAGAAAAAAAAAATAAATAAATAAACGACAAAAAAAGAAGTACCTGGTGATAAACTAGGGTCAAGATTTAGTTTTCGGCATGTAGAGAGCCAATTTTTCCAGCACCATTT
>PVJA010030002.1:0-25826 GCA_004027025.1 Myocastor coypus
CCCCAGAGGCACTGGCATCGTCTCCGCCCCTGTGCCCAAGAAGCTGCTGATGATGGCTGGAATTGATGACTGCTACACCTCTGCTAGGGGCTGCACTGCTACCTTGGGCAACTTTGCTAAGGCCACCTTTGATGCCATCTCCAAGACCTACAGCTATCTGACCCCTGACCTCTGGAAAGAGACTGTGTTCACCAAGTCTCCCTATCAGGAGTTCACAGACTATCTTGTGAAAACCCACATCAGAGTCTCTGTCCAGAGGACTCAAGCTCCAGCAGTAGCTACAATATGAAGGGTTTTTACACAAAAATAAAATGAACTAAGTCTGCCAAAAAATAAAAATAAAAAAATAACAAGGTACTGGCAGAAAACAGACCCAAAGATCAGTGAAATAGATCAGAAGATGCAGAAACAGCTCCAGACATGCTCAGCCACCTTGTCTTCATTCAACAAAGCAGTCAAACAGGCTCACTGGAAGAAAAACAGGCTCTATACTAAGTGATGCTAGAGGCATAAAAAGGGAAGCCAGATTAGCATGCTGAGCTGTAAAAGGCTCAAGTCGACAGCTTCCAACATTGCCAGGTCTGCCGATAACCCACCACTATTATGGAATATTGGATTATGTATACAATTACTTTCTCTTAGCTCAATGAGAAGAGATATTTGTACCAATAGTGTTTAGAAAAGTTATCATGTCTGCGTCTTGTACTCTGAACAACTACTATGGGGACAACAATATGCATTGTATTAGTTATTGTGGATGTTCTACTAATGTGTTTTGAAATTGTCTCACTGTTATTTATTAAAAATAGTAAAATTTTTTAAAATAATTGCCTCTGTAAATCCTAAAAAAATTTAATTGGACTCATATCTTTCACTGCACACAATTAAATTTGAAATGGATCAAAGATCTAAATATTAAGACAGAGATATTAAGTCTGTTAAAAGATAGACCAAGTAAAACTCTTGAAGACTTTGCTATAGGTAAATATTTTGTGAATAAAACTCTGATCACACAGAATTATAGCAAATAACAAACAACTGTGATATCAACATATTAAAAAACACTTTTTCACAGCCAGAGTAACCACCAACAGAGTGAAGAGACAGCCCACAGTGTGAGGAAAAAAAAGTTTGCCAGCTGTTCCTCAGACAAAAGATTACTGTAAAGAACATATCAAGTACTCAAAAAAAGTTGAACTTTCTTAATTTAAAGATGGAGTCCAAATAGAGGTGAATATATACTTCTCAGATGAAATACAAAAAGCAAATGATATATCAATAAATGTCATTGGTCATTTAAGAAATGTAAATTAGAACAACACTGAAATTCCATCTCACTCCAGAAAAATGGCTATTATCAAGAAATCAACTAATAACAAATGCTGGAGAGACTATAGGAAAATAAGAACCCTCCTCCACCTTTGGTGGAAGTGTCAACTGCTGCAACGACTATGAAAATCAGTGTGGGGAGTCCTAAAAAACTGTTTGGAAGTCCTATTTGACCCAGGTATTCCCTTTTTGGTTATCTTCCCAGAACAACTAAGAGCATCATAGCACTGCAATACACGTGCATTCAAGTTCATAGCAGCTCAATTTGCAACTGCTAGATTTTTGGAAACAACCCAAATGCCTAACAACTGAAAACATGAAAAGGTATGCTTGTGTTATACAATGGAGAATTACTGAATCATAAAAAAGGATAAACTAGAGATTTTATATCTAAAAGGATGCAACTCAAGACCATATTCATAACTGAAACAAATCAGATTTGCATGTGTATCTTGCTGTCTCCCTAGTGTGAGATGCTGAAAGAGTAAATTAGAACCAAAATATATAATAGACATTGCAAAATGGAAAGACACTTAGAGAGAAAAGAGAAACTGGGGTGGGGAAATGGAGAAAAGAAAAGAAGAAAGGGGGAATATATATACATATATATATATACATATATATATATAACATAATATAATATATATATAATATAATATATATATTAATACAGGTTCTTGCTACACAGCTGAGACTCATAATGATCCTCCTGTCTCATTCGCCCCACTGCTGGGATTATGGGTGTTTGCCACCACATCCAGCTTCAGTGGCCAACTATATAAGTATAGTCTTATTATTAATTTCTCTTAGTTCACTAAACAGGAAATTTTGTGCTAATATTGTTAGACAATTAAATTCTATTATCTTGCACTTGTATCTTGTAGTCTGAATAACTAATATAAAGACAGCAATATGCAATTAACCATCTTCACTTTCCTACTACCTTGTTTTAAAATTTTGTCTTATTTTTTTACTTTAAAGTTAAAAATGGAGGGGAGGTTTTCGGGTTAGCTCAGTGGTTTAAGTGCCAGCATGAGAAATCCCAGTCAGGCACAAGGGATGGCAGTTTGATCCCCACACCCACCCTTAAGGCAGACTGAGCCAACCAAAAAATTAAAACTAAAAATAAATAAATTAATAAAAATGTAGTAAAGTATGCCTCAAAATTGCTTTAAGAATACATGTTGAGGGTCAGGGAGACAGCTTGACAATCTAAGCACCTGCCTGACAAGCACAAGGGTTTGATCTTTGGCACCACATCCCATGACAGCCCTGCACCCAACCAGACACCAAGAGTGAGCATGGTTGCACACCCATGTAATCCCAGCATTGGGAAGGCTGAGGTAAGAGGATCACTATAAGCTGAGCTGCATAATGAGAACCTGTACCAAATAAATAGATGAAAGTTTTTTTATTTAAAAATAAAAAAGATTAGATGCAGAGCATTGTCACTACACAAGAGAAGTTGATGAGATGATAGATATTTTAATTAGCTTGACTGAAATTTTCTGTAGTATACATATAAACATATCTATATAGAAATTAAAATTTTATATTTAACAAATTTCATCTTTTACCCATTAAGTATACACAATTGTTATTTATTAATTGAAACTAAACAGAAATGTTAATTAAAAAGGAAAGGGCCGATGAGATAGCTCATTGGACTAAGCGCTTGCTTAGGTAAGCGCAGGGGCCAGGGTTTGATCCCTGGCACCACATGCTGCACTGGCCCCACCCCCAAGTGTGCTAAGCTGGCATGTAATCCCAGCACTAGGAAGCTGAAAACAGGAGGATCACTATGAGTTTGAGCTACATAGTGAGACCATGTGCGCATGTACATGAGCACACACACACACACACACACACACACACACACACGGCACAGCACGGCAAGGCAAGGCTGGGCTGGTTTGGGAATTCATGCTAAAGTCAACCTTCCATGGACCTGGCATTACAATACTTTTCTTTTTCTGAAACATATGCTTTTCACTCAGTACGCTTGCATGTGGCCATCTCATCCCCAAACTTCCTTTGTATTTTCTTGCTGTTTCCTAATATATGGGATAAAGTCTTTCAACAAACTCCAAGTTATACCTCATTGTTGGTATTAACTACTGGTAACAAAAAATAAGTGCTTGCTGGGAAGAAACAGTTCCATTTTCCATTACCTTCACCTTCACAGCTTTTTTCTTTTCTCTCTCTGCTTGACTTCCCAAAGAAATAAAGGGAGTGGGAGGAGCTCTGCTTGGTGTGGATCAATGGAACATTTTCTGAAAAGCTGACAAGATGACAAGACATTTCACACAACTCTCAGGAAAGCACAGGGAACTTGCAAAACTTCTTTAAGGCTCATGAAGATTAATGCTCCATTATGTTCTGCTAACCTGGGGCAGAAATCAGAGCTACATTTGCAGGCAGCGTGGGCAGATTTATGCCTGCCCCTGAGATGAATAACATCCATGGCGTTTTAAAGGGAACGGAGAGCCTAAGTCCAACACGAGACACGAAGTCACGTCACAGAGAGCTGCAACACCGGGAACCGCCCCCACACACGGGGTGGTCCTTTAATTATTTATCAGAAGGCTGTCCTCACCCTGGAATTAAAGGCTAAATTCCACAGTCAATTCAAGACTCAACAGCAATTCAGGCTCACAATCAATTTTTGCATGTTTTGTGCCCTTTAGGCCGCCTTTCTTAAATGAACCAACTCTGTCCTCTGCCCTTCTCACCAGGAAGAGCCAAGAAATGATTAGGATTATTGGAAGGAAAACATACATGGTTTCTATTTTTATCTGTATTGTAAGATATATTCCATCTGAATTATGTCTGAACTTAAGAAACGTACACGATGGTAGAGGTGCATTATCTGAACATTTTATTATAAAATACAAGCAACATCAAATCAAAATCACCATTACTCACCCATCATATGCATTCCTGTCAGGTCTCATGGATCTATTAGAAGCAGGTAGAATCGAAGCCATGCTTTATATTATGTGGATATGAGTAAAGAAAAATACTGAAACTTGCTATTAAATTATAGACCTAATCATAATAATTTAGATTCAGTTAGAAGACACCTTCACTAAAAGGTGTTATGCCTTCTTTTGAAATTGTTAATGGAACTCTTTACTTAAAATTTTAAACCTAAAATTTAATTGACAGATATCAACCCTAAACGCATCCTGATGCAGCCTTTTATACTACACCCAGCTCTCAGAGCACGCGTTCCCGAGAACATAGGCTCCCTTTGAAGGTGTGGCCTCCTGCATCTCTGAGCAGGTTGGTTATTGGATTAGCTGGCAACCACAGCAACTTTCTCTGATGTGTGACATTGGTCCCAGCACGGGTCTTACAAGGTGCACAGACCTATTTGCTTTGAGACATCTGCATATGGGTGCAAGTCCTCTTTTGAGTCACGTGCCATTCCTACCAGATTAGCCCCCAAATGTGTCCAATCCATGTGAGAACTTTCGGTTTCCAGCACTTCCCGTTCCTGTTCCCATCCCGCCCCTAACCAGTGTATTTGCTTTCTTTGTGATCAGCAGAGAGGAAAACAGGCAAAGTCAGGACCTCAGCACACCCTTTCACCTGCACTTTGGCCTCTCAAGTTCACATAGAAGGCCTAGTAATTAAACAAACTTGTTTCCCAGGATCTCTTCAATTAGTTAAATTCCAGGCTACCTTTACAATGTGCTGACCCATCTGTCTTGGTGTCAATCCAAGTAGAATGATGAATTATAGCCTAACATGTTTGGAAAATGGTCCTCCTAAAAATCTATTACTTTGCTGCTTGTGAAGATGCTTCTCACCATTTGCTTTGGAGGGAAGTGGTCTGGAAGTCTTTAGGAAATCTTTGGCCTAATTCATTATTTTCTGGCTCCAGTGAAAATCAGTTGCAGTTCTGCACCAGCAAGTGTTTCCTGAACATTAGTCTCAAGGCTTCCACACCCATTAGAACCTAAAATGTGCACAAGCAGAAGCAAAGGAAGGCAACTCGCTGTGTGCAGGGATTTCTCTTAAGAATGTACATTGACCTCAAGATCAAATGTTTCTGCCCTAGCTGGGGTCTCCAGTTATAATTTGCTGCACTTCCCAGTGAGAGTTGTTCTTGGCAAGTTCCTCAGATTCCATACTGGCCCTGTTTGGTCCATTGTGCCAGCCAGCAAAATTTTCAGAGTAGGAAAAAAAAAAGAAGGAAAGACAATAGGAATGCCTATCCCAGCAAGTCATTGTAGCCTATATTTTGTCATTATTGTTTTTTAAAAAAGACAACTATATTTTTGCCCATGATACCAAAATATCTCTGATGAAACTTATTTTGGAAAATGTAAAGGTGGGCCAGACAGACTAAAGCACCTGCTTAGGCGAGGACACCAGCCAGGTTCAATCCCTGGGCCTGCCGCACTGGCCCTGCCCCGGGGTGCACCGAGATGGCAATGCAGACTGGGTGTGGTGGTGCACACTTGTAATCCCAGCACTTGGGAGGCTGAAAACAGGGGAATCACTATGTGTCTAATATATGTAGTGACACCCTGGCAACTGTGTACTAAACATAGGGAAAAAGAAGGAAAAGAAAATGTAATGACAATTATGAGATAAAATCAGCCTGAATATAATGTACTGCCTTTAAACCTGGGCCAGTGATCCTTGCTTGCCATTTATAATAATAAATACGTCTCTGACTTCGTGACTTGCCTCAGGCTGCCCTACTTGCTGCTTTCTCATTGGCCACTTTCTCAACACGCCCACCAAGTGCCACTGGGAACTGCACACTTTTATTTGGCATTCTGTGCCACATCTCCCCATTTATCTTTGGGGTATAAGGAGGAGGCCCACCGACTTCCAGTCAGGCATTTACCACTGCCCCTGACAGGTGAAAATGTTAGCTAATTAGGTCAGTGCTAGGCAACTAATTACTCCAATGAATTGATTAGAGCAACATATCTGCTTCCAGTGCAGTTCTGTCTGCTGATGACCTTGGTCCTGAGCGAGCAAGTATCGGATAATACCAGGTGAACTGCACAGGCTCTGCACACCAGCTCCCCGAGACATGAAGCTGAATGACCATCATATGGGTGAAGCTCAGAGTAGTCACGTGGGATCTGTAAAAACAGAGTAGTAATTAAGGTCCTCTAGACAAGCTAATGTTATTCTTTCCAGTTTTGAATCTCCTGAAGACTCACTCTGACTGCTATGGCAGGTTGTTGCTTGACTTTTTTTTTTTTTTTTATTGACTACATTGCAAAAGGCCAGTCACCCTACCCAGTTGGGGAAAGGTTGTTTTTTAGAAAGCATTACACATGGGGGTACACAAGGCCAACGGGGTCAGCCACAGGGTGTTTTGCAAAACCTGCTGTGGGCCAGCAGGGCTTTGAGACTCAGCCCAGGCCTGTGGTCAGGAGGGCCTGCACCAGCACACCAGGTCCATGCTCCTCCACAGCGCCCAGCCTTTGAGAGCACACTTTGCTCCGGTTCCTTCCCCACTGTGCCTCTCATTCCCACAACAAGTTTCTGCCTGACTTAATTCTGCCTCTGAACCCCAGCTGTGGCGTTCTGATGTGCAGCTAAATGGCACGGGGCCTCCCTACCAGTTGTCATGACTTCTGCACAGTCTGTGAGACCTAATGTGTGGAGTAGAGCTATCTCCATCCCCTAAGATGCTCTCATCCCTCGGGGGAGGGACATAGCTGAGTCTAGAGCTCTCAGAAGCACCCTGGGCAGCTGTGTGCTAGGGGCTATGATAAATTCTGACAGTTTGAGACCTCTGTGTCTGCCTTAAAGGAATCCTCTCCCCAGTGAGGAAAGACTGATGAGAGATAAAGAATGTGCTGGGCGCCACACAAATTTAATGAGAGGCACCAGTGTGAGACGGGGAGACCCAAGGGGCTTCAGGATGGTGCGATACCTGGGTTGAGGCCTAAGGAAAGATGCCCTGGAAACTACCTCTCTGCATGAGGATGAGCTGAACAGCACAAGCCAGTGCCACTGGCCCAGGACACTATCTATAAAATGCAGAGGCAGTAAGAGGAGTGCCACATTTAGGAAAATACTGCCAGCTCTGTGAGGTTTTTTTTCTCAAGCATTTGCACCAGGATTTTTCAGATGGACCTTTGGTAGCTTTCCATTTTCTAAATACCTGATATTCAAAAAACAAATAATGGCCAAAAAAAAAAGGTTTCATTAATTATAGTTCACTTTACATATTTACATTTAATGAATGAAGATCCCAAATCTCTTAGTAATTCAGTTTAACTGCCACATGTGGGGGTGCACTCTTGTAATCCCAGCACTTTGGAGGCTAAGCCAGAAGTATCACCATAAGTTCAAGGCTCACCCAGATTACATAGTAAATTCAAGACCAGCTTGAACTACATAGTGATGCTCTGTCTCAAAAAACAAAGCAAAACAACAATAACAATAACAACAACAACAACAACAACAACAACAATAACAATAACAATAACAATAATAATAATAATAATAATAATAATAGAGTGGTACTGCTTGGAGCCTGTTGGAAACTCATTCTTATCAGCACCCAGGCACAGTGTGTGAGTAAGACTGCCTGGCACCTGCCAGTAACTCATTTGACTCAGTACCCAGGCCTGGTGTGTGACTAGACTGCCCAGGGCCCACTGGATCCTCAATTGTCCCAGAACACAGGCCCAGCATGTGAATGATACCACCAAGTAAGTGTCCACCAGAAACTCATTCAACCCAACACCCAAGTCCAGCATGTAAGTGGAACTTCATCTATCAGACATGCCCAGTATGGAACTCCACAGCAGAGCCCCTTAGAGAGAGGCTAGAGGCAACACCCACCCTGCTGATCCAGGAGCAGAACATCTTGCCAAAGTGGCACAGCAGGAAGGGCTGCTACTCTAAAGGCTGCAGCAGGAAGAAGCAGAGCACAACAGCCAGACCCACTTGGATGAGTTTGAACTTGGTATATCCAGATCTGGTGCTTAGGTAAGAACTCTATCAAAGCTCTACACCAAAGGTCAGAAGGCAGGGCGATACAAAATTACAAAGAGAAGGAGCAAAATGCACTCTCAGGCCCCGAGCCTATGCAGAATGAATGCAGGAGACAATAGCATAGAAGAAACTGAAAATCACACATTTGAAATCTATGAAATAATAACATCTGAAATAGAGAAACAGCAGTAGAAAAGTATAGAGGAAATCAGATTAGACCAAATTTCTGAAGTAAAAAAATAACTATAATGAAAGAAGTACAAAGGGCTTCTAAAGAAAATATGGATTAAAAAAAGTAGATGAGAATAGAAAAATGATGGAATCCTTGAATGAGCAATATAGGAAAGAAACAGAATGCATGAAACAGATTCAAAGCAGATACAGGAAATTAAAACCTCAATCACAAGCTGGAAAAATCATTTGAATGAAAGTGAAAATAGACCTTCAGACCTTGAAGAAACCATTACAGCTAGTGAAAAGGTAAGAAAAGTTCTCTTAATAACAACTAGAATGCAGGAAAACGTTGTTCAATATCTGCACGATGATGCAAAGATGAACAATGTAAGAATAATAGGCATCAATTGGAAAGGAGGCAATACAAATGACATAAAAAGAATATAGACAGAAGCAATAGCAGAAAACCTCCCAAATATGAGAAAATGATCTGACATTCAGCTAACAGAAGCATGTAGAACTTCAAATAACATCAACCCAATTTAAACCACAGCCAGACATATAACAATCAAGATCTCAGAAATTTAGGACAGAAATAGCATACTAAAAGCTGCTAGAGAAAAGAAACAGATCACATTTAAAGGAAAACCCATCAAAATAATGGCAGGTTTTTCCAAACAAACTAACAATTCAAGAAGAGCATGGAGCAAAGTACTACAAGTCTTGCAAGAAAACAAATTGTAATTCAGACTAATCTACCCTGTAAAACTCTTTCAAGTTTGATAGAGAAGTGAAATACTTACTTGACAAAGAACAATCAAAGAACTTCATGATGACAAAGCCAGCCCTATGCAGACTGCTGAAGGATATTCTAGCGAGGGATCAAAATGATCACAACTCCATGAAGGGGAACAGAAAGAACCCACCAAATAGGACAAACAAACACAAGAGAAAAAGAGGTATACAACAGCAATCTTTCAATTATTCTTTTGTACACAGCAGCAAAATGTTTCCATCAACATATTGTACACTGGGGCTGATGAGATGACTCAGCAGTCTACAGCACCTACTTAGGAAAGCTTAGGCAACCACAGGGACTGCAGTTCAATCACCAGTACCACATGCTGCTCCAGGCCCACCCCCAGCATAGGCTGAGCCAACCATAATATTAAAAAAAAAAAAAACATATTGTACAAATGGTCTTCTCCTGCACCCTATGGGTCATGATTCTTTCCAGGTCTACAGGGTGGATATCAAGGAAATAGAAGTAGCTTAGCCCCACAAGTGGCACCTGGCCACCAATAATCATCATGGACACTATACACATCCATGACATTCTAGAACTTTGTATGATATCATATCCTCAAGCTGTTAGAAGTGCTGCTCATATATTTGCCATTTTAGTCTTTATGTTATGTTTTATTCTTAGTAATTCTTTACTAACATAAAAACTTGTTCTTAGTCGATACTTTTTTATTAAAGTTAACCTATTAAAATACTATGTGAGTACTCTGAATTGATAACAGATTTGTACATATTATACATAATATTCTGGCCTCTTAGTCGGATTCATGATTTAATTTTAAATTTGGAATATTGTTTTGAAATATTCGAATTAAATTTTAATTAATTAACATTTAATCAATTTCTGAATATTGTTTAATTTTAATTTTAATTTAAGTTTAATTTTAAGTTTAATTTAAGTTTAATTTAAGTTTAATTTTTAAGTTTAATTTTAATTTTAAAATTAATTGATTTAGCCTGTATCTTTGACTTACAATCTACTCATAAGACATGGTATGATATTTTCTCCTAGTATTAGAAACTTTAAAAAGTATATTTCTCGTTTTCACAGACTTTATAACAGTTCTTCATTATCTTTTACACACACACACACACACACACACACAAATAAATATGTATATAACCTGACATATGATTGATAACTCTTTTGTAGAAATCTTTGGTGACCTTTTATATTTATTTTTAGGAAAATTTTTTTTGTATTTAGCACTTTCTTACATTCTTTTTTTTACTAGATGTAATTATATATTTTTAGATTGCACATTATAAATTATTTACAAACTTAAATGAATATAACAATAAATATTGTATAAAATGAAAGTGAAGAAGAAAGCATTTACAGATCAGTCCTAAGATAGTTCACTCTGTGCCAAAATCAAGAGACTTATTTTCATATAATTAGAATCCTCAAAGTAGAAAGGGGTAGGCAATAGATATTTAAATATTTGAAATTTCTAAATTTAGTTGAAATTATAGTACATTTCCCAGAAATAATGAACCCTTTACACAATAAATATGAATAAAATCATACCAAGATACACAAAAATGAAACTTTCCAAAACTAATTGTAAGGAAAACAATCATTAAAGAACATATGTAAAATTAGCTATGGAAGAACAAAATTAAATAGCATCTTATTCCACAGAAGAAAAAAAAAAAAAAAAAAAAAAAAAAAAAAAAAAAAAAAAAAAAAAAAAAAAAAAAAAAAAAAAAAAAAAAAAAAAAAAAAAAAAAAAGCGAGTCTGTAGGAAACTAGACTGATTAATTCAAAGGACTGAAAGCGGGGTGGGGGGGAACCTATTGTGTGTGAGTGAAAGACAAGAAAGAAGTAATATAAAGTCAATGTAAAATGGAAGTACACTTTTTTTTTTTTCTTGTTTCAGAACCATTGTTTGTTTATTCACTCATTTTTATGGCCGACTCAGCCCGCCCTGAGGGCAGAGCTGGCACAGCATGTGGTGCCAGGGATCAAACCGTGGTCCCTGAAGCCACCTAAACTTTCTCACTGAGCCATCCCGCTGGGCCCCGGAAATACACTTTTTAAAGTTTCTAATACTGGGAGAAAATATCCTGTCTTATAAGTAGTTCAATGACCTTTTAAATACATTCACCTAACACAATTATATTTTATATAGTTCCCGCATAGCTACCACTTTGAGAGATCTTTATTCTTTTTTTCAGGACCATACAGCAATTTATCTTGCCTTCTGGATTGTGGTCTTTGTTGTTTTCTCTATGCTAGAGATATTAGCATATTTCGAGTAAAATATTTTAGTTTTCAAAGGTATGTTTGCTAAGCATAAAACTCAGTGAAGACAGATTATTTTCACTTTTAAATTAATTAGTCTAGTTTCTTACCCATTTCTTTTTTTTTTCTAATGTGGAATAAGATTTTATTTAATTTTGCTCCTCCATAGCTAATAGTTTTGCTTTATGTGTAGGCTTCAGTGGCTTTTTTCTTTACAATTAGTTTTGGAAAGTTTCATTTTTGTGTATCTTGGTATGATTTTATTTATATTTATTGTGCAAAGGGTTCTTTTTTTGGAAATATGCTATAATTTCAACTAAATTTAAAAATTTAAAAGCTTTAAATATTTATTGCCTACTGCTTTCTACTTTGAGAATTCTAATTATATGAATATAAGTTTCTTGATTTTGGCACAGAGTGAAATATTATATGACTGATCTGTAAATTCTTCATTTTTATTTTAGATAATTTCTATTGCTATATTGCTTGTAAATTATGTACAATGTGCAATCTATTATTTTTTTGCAATCTATTATTAATCTCATGTTATGTATTCATTTCACAAATGTTTCTCTAAAATTCACTTTGTCTACATCTTGTGTTTCATATTTCAATATATGTCTACAGTTTTAATATGCTATATAATAATTGATTTTAAATAAAGTTAATGAAAAAATAATACTACATTTCAGTTTAATTCATTACTGATTTATTTTTATTTATTTATTTATTTATTTATTTATTTATTTATTTATTTATTTATTTTTGGTAGCACCAGGGATCGAACTCAGGACCTTGTACTTGCCAGGGAAACAGTTATTCCTCCCTGAGCTATCTCCTCGCTTTATTTTCTTTTAAAGAGTGAAATGAAAAACAAACAGCAAAAACTAAGACAGAAACAGAATAACACACAATAATGCATACGGTACAGAATTTCAAAGCAAGAATAAAAAATTAACAATGGTTGCTTTAATAGTATTTTTATCATCAAATCTGTTGCTAGGATTAATGGGTATGGGTATGTAACATTGGTCACATAATTAAACATTAATGTTTTCAATAAACCTTAATTTTTTTCTTATCCTTTCTAATTTTTTTAGTTTATTTTAACGAGAGTATAATAATAATTGATAAGACATTAGACATTGTATTTCACATTGTTATCTTTGATGTAGTTGCTCAGATTACAGATATTAGCATAGTTTATTTTTAAAAATTCTTTAATTCATCATACATCTTAATGGAACACAAATTTACAAGTGCCTTCATGTCTGTCCCTTCTTTCAGCGTTACCATCCTTGCGTGCATGTAGTCTAATTAGGACGACGTTGCCTCCAACCGCCACCTGCCCCTCCACCCCCAGTCCACTGGCCCATGCAGTTAAGAATCTCTTCTTGAGGCCATGTCATTGGCACTTTCTCTTCTGAAATCGTCTATTTGAATCTGAGATACACACACACACACACACACACACACACACACACACACACACACAGGCACGCACACAGGCACTCCAACCTCAGCACCCTAGGGAAATAGAGTGAGAGTGCACAACAGCTCCCTGTGTTATCCCCACTTCTTTGAAAGGTCTCTGGGAGTGGGGGTAGGGCCCTAGAGCCTAACCCTGGATTCCCTCGAGTTCACTATTCAGTACGACCAGCTGGGAACGTGCTGCGAATGGATCTTGAGCTAACCATTCTGATAGTGTGCATAACACTAACCTTTTCACTTATTCATTCAATAAATATTAACTGAGTAGATGTCATATCCCAAGAAATGTAGGAAATGCTGGAAATAAATGAAGAAATAAAGCAGTTCCTGTTCTCTGATTTCTCCTGTGAAAATACTGACACCCCGTGAACAGAAAAGCTACAACTTACCACACTCTGAGACTTTCTTTATGGCAAAATCTGTCCAGTAATTGTGTCTTCAGCAGTCTCTCCTTCAGGTCAAATAATAAAGCCATTTTTCATCTTTTGATTTTTCTTGACGTATTCATTTTCCAATATATGCATCGTAAATGCATCCAATCCTGTACAGAAAAGAAGAGGTATTTAGTAATGCACAATTCTGCTTGTGCGGTGGCGTAAATCTGAGCTAGTTACTCAGGAGGCCGAGGTAAGAGAATTTCCAGTTTTAGGCCAGCCTGGGCAACTTAGTGAGACACTGTCTCAGAATTTAAAAGGCTCAGTACTCTCCGATTCAATCATCAATACACAAAAAAAGAAATAAGACATAAAAACCCCTGTTCCTCCTTTGTATTATAGATGTGTTAAAGTTTAACAGAGTAACTATATGTTCAAAGAAAATGTACTTTATCTTCCTTTACCCACCTAAGTTTCCTCACCATGCCCATCTTCCTTAAAGCTTGAGCAGAGGATGGTGACTTCAAACTTACCACATTCCTGTATATTTTATCACAGTCTCATTCAGTCATTTTATTTCAGGTCTTTGTTGTGTCTGTCTAACTCTCTCCTCCTGCCCATTGCTTATATCTGTGATGACATCTGCCCAATAGGGTGGGTAAGCAGGGGTCTTCTGGATTTCTCTAAAGTGAGGAAGAGCATCGCTGCTTGGTCTCTGTGTTCAGCTCCTTGCACCGTCCTTCGGTTCTACGGTGAGGGTCCAATGGGACACTGTCCGCTGTACTGGGATGTGGGTCTGAGCTGATGGTGGAGCTTTGCTGGAGACTTCCAGCCTCTCTGGAGTTAGAAGGCTGTGCTCCCTGGCTCCAGAGTTGTCAAACTGAGCGACATTTCATTGGATCTGTGCAGCAGCAGCTCCCTGTCTGGTGGATTTGACACCCCTGGGACGAATGGTAACCAAAGGCTTTGGTCTGCTTCTCGTTCTTTGCTCTCAGTCTCAAACTAGAAAGTGTGACTCTTTGTACCTTTTCTTCCTGCCTGTTTTTATTTTTTTTTAGGGTGTTCAGGGTTTCATTACTAGCTCGGAGTAGTAGTGATCTGCCAGTTTACAACCTCCCAAGAGCTGGGATTACAGACATGCACCACCAGGCCCAGTCTCAATTGCCCACTCTGTGTGCCCCCCCGGGGGGGGGTTGGGGCCAGCCTCCCCCATCAGGCCCCCAGAGATCAAACGCTCAGCACCTACTCTGGCTTGTAGGCGCTTTAATCCTTTGAGCTATTTGGCCGGCCTTTTTGAACTTCCCTTAAGTCATGTCCTAATTTTTCCCTGCCTCCTAGCAATCTGTATCGTCCATTTCACTAGCTCTAGGTTTTTATATGTGATTGGGGAAAAATCTAAAACCTTTCATTTTTTGCTTCATATTGCCTCACTAAGAACCTGAAATTCCTACTCAAAGAATCCCAGTTAATTAATTTCCTCCTCCAGTTCTACCCTACTTCCCATATCCCTCAACTGACAGGCGGGAAAGTGGACAGTGAAAAACGTTGTGATCACACACAGAGATTAGTACCATGTTCTCGTTGTTGGAGATCCGTTATAAATTACTGTGAGTGTAAGCAGTTGCATCTCTAATACAAATGCTATGAGACTGCAGGCTTTGAACTGTCCTTCCTTTAGTTATTTTTCCCTTCATGATCCTGTACAATGCATGGCTTTGCCTCTGCTAGCCTCACCAGCACGACCAAATACAGGGGTGGCAGGAGAAGCCTTCTCCATGAGAACATTCCCTTGGAGGTGGTTCTAAGGGGGGCTAACTAATGCCCCAAGAGGAGAGGATTCCCAGGTTCTCCACTCTTCCACGGAATCACTCACTCCTGATTTCAGCCCCAGTGGATGTGGTCACTGTGGTCATGTTGGGAAAAATTTTATAATTGTGCTTGATAGTTGGAACTGTAAAACAACAACATACTTCCTGGTGCCTACAGAACACCACCACCTGGAATGTTTGTAAAACAGAAATGCACTTTAAGAAAATAACCCAGTGGGGCATGGTGGCACACACCTGTAATCCCAGCACTTGGAGGCTGAGGCAGGAGGATAGATGTGAGTTCAAGACCAGTCTGGGCTACAAACGTGAGCTCAAGGCCAGCCTGAGCTGCATAGCAAGACCCTGTCTCAAAAAGAAAGAAGGAAAGAAAGAAAGAAGGAAGGAAGGAAAGAAGAAAGAGAAAAGAACCCCAATTTATAAAATTTTACTTTTTACATAATTACATTTCTCAACATATAAAATAAATGCATAAAGTATTTATAAAGGAATTTCCTCTCAGACAATCTTGAAAAAATGAAAATAAGTTTCAAGTTGTGGGCCAGCAAGATGGCTCAGTGGTCTAAGCACCTGCTTAGGCAAGCTTAGGTAGCCATAGGGACCACCGTTCCATCCCCTGCACCACCTGCTGTACCAGTCCCACCTCCAGGGCAGGCTGAGCCAGCATATATATATACATACATATGTATACAAAGTTTCAAGTTGTGTGAACATTTATTAGTAGGGATCGTTTGGCTATCCCCAACCATTCCAGAAGGGGTCTGTTTCCAGGTGAATAGAAACATCACGTGGGAGAAGTCGCCACCTACCCTCAGCAAGCGATGGCGAGGCAGTGACTGTGTGCCAAGGATGCTGATGCTGGGAGCTGAGTGGCGATGCGGAAATGGTCCCTGGCGCATGCCTCTGACTCCATCCAAGTGGAAGCTTAACTTACACCTCCCCTGGCTTCCCTGGGGGTATTTTATATTGAAATTTACCCCCATGAGGTGACCTGAAGGTAAATGCATTGCTCCCATGTAACTGACCCTGAGGCCACGCCAGAGTCTCCAAGGGTCCATAGACCCTATGGGTTGCCATCACTGCCCAGCACTGACTCGTATGGCCTGAGGTTTATGGGTGAAAATGCTTGTCTTAGTTACTTTTTACTTGTTGCTGGTGCAAACATCTGACAATCAAAATGAAGGAAGGAAAGGTTTATTTAGCTCACAGTTACTGGAGGTTTCAGTCCATATTCGGCTGTCCCACGGCTGAGTGGAACAGGGCAGAGCATATCCAGTTCATGGTGGCAGACAGCAACAATTGTGACAGAGGCAACCGACCAACCAGCAGAGCAGAGAGCAACAGCTCTAGTCTGTCTCTCTGTCTCTCTTGAAATTACATCAGGCTCTCTGTTTAGCCTATCCACCTCAGGCCATGCTTATAATTCCCAGCAGTATTCAGACCATAATCTCTTAGTACTAAAATACACAATCTCAGTGGATCATGGATCAAGTCTCAAACTCTAGAAGTCTCTGCTCCATGATTGCATGAGGCTTTGGGGGGACAACTACACATAAATCATAACAATGCTGGACTTTAGAATGTGCTTGGGTTTAAATTTTACAATTTTTCTGTTCTTGCTATCTAAGCAAATGTGAGGCACAGGGCATCAGAAAAGGCTAAAGCAAAGTTATTGTACTGGAAATAAAGTATTAGTATATATCAATATAGTACCAGTAAGGAATAAAAATTAAAACCTTCTCTTCTGTGTTAATGAAAAATGGCCACACTCAGGTGGACTAGAAATCTGAAGGACAAGGAAAAAGCACAGAAAGCATTTCATAATGTCAGCGATGACCTCAAGCTTCAGACTAAGTGGGCCCCACGCAACACCCCATTTAATCATTACAAACAAGTGCCACCATTTCCCCAATTTTCAGATGAGGAAATTGAAGCCACAGAAGCTAAATGAAGCCCCTGAGATCCTTCAGTGAGTAACCCGAGATTAGAATTCAGAACCATGGCTTCCCAGCTCCGCAGCCCTGCAAGCCCTCTTGGAAACATGCCTCCTGCACACCTCACCTTTAGCCCTCTAGAGCTCACCGCTTGCTATGATTACACAGAAGCTGGGTCATGTCCAACACACTGCCTGCACACGTTCTGTCCACACCTGAGCAGCCCCAAAAAAGAGGGCTGAAAAACAGATAATCTGAGGAAAGTGAACAGAGCCTCAATGAAATCTTTCTTTTGAAAAATAGTTTTAAGTGTCGGCAAACGTTAACAGTAGTTAAATTTGTGGGTCATGTGCACATCTGTACATTTATGTTTGAAATATAATTACAAATTTTAAATATAGAACTAGTGGTGATATGCGGCCCCAACAGTCTTTGCGACAACAGAAAATAAGATACGAAATCAGGGCAAAGTGCTAAAACACGTTTGAAAAGTCCTGACACAACTCAAGTGAAGCATTAACTAAAATGTGCGTCTGACCAGGATTGTGTAACCAAGGTTTTCTGCGTCTCTAGAAAATAATTAATGTTTAACCAGTGGGCTGCGCTTAGTGGAGTTAAAAGAATGCCTTAAAACACGCTGTCCTCTTTCACTTAATATAAACCCCAGTTAGAAACAAACAGCTTTGAAAGTTCAGGACTTAATGAGGACCTGGATTCAGCCCCCGCATAAAGAATTAGCTGTACTTGTCCCTCTCCACGTCTGCTCTCAAGGACATTGCAGGAATAAAGCCAGGTGTGGAAGAGAGAGATCGGAGCCTTGAGAACCGACCCTTCCTTGAGTTCACAGAAAATTCCTCCCCCACCCCCACCCCTTTCAGTGTGGAGTCAGCCACACACAGAGCTGCTTTCCAGTTGCAGGGCTGGTTTCCCAGAGCACCCCGCGGCAGGTCAAGGGCACCTTAACCGGGTGCCGAAAGGCAAACAGGGCTTTGATGAGGCTGGGTCCTCGCTGCGGGAGCCCCAGGCCAGGAAGAGCAAGCGAGGGGAACAGGAAGCCAACAGGACAGCCTCTCCCCGCTGCCTTCCATCTCTTTTAGCCAGGCACCCCTCTGCTGCGAGAGGCTTGATTGAACTGGCCCATCCTTTGGCATAAAAATTGAAGGTGGTCATGTTTGTCTTGCTGATTTTTAGATCTTCACAGAGGCCAATGCAAAATCTCCCTCAGTTGTGGACATTTTCCTTCACTTCCAACCTTCCAAAATCATTATGTTAGGAGCTTATGAGGTAAACAATATAGATTTTTTTTTAGATCTTCAAATGTATTTACTACATTTATAAGTAATCTGATTATCAGTATACTTTTACTCATTTTTTTCTTATTTCAACTTTCTGTATGATGTTTACTATATATCAGTTTATAAACAGAATATATTTCTCCTTTTCATTAGTATTTATATATGTTACGTGTTAGTATACATTAGGTAGTATACAAACATCTAATGTGCAGCTCATTTTCATTTCTGTCTTACTTTCTATATAATCATTAAGTACACATAGACCTCCATTTCCCTCTCATGCTAGGTAGGTCATATATTCTATTTTTATAGTTATCTTTACATTTTAATAAGCATATAAGTATTAAGACTAATTAATACCTACACTCTTCTGCATAACAAAAGAAAATTGAACCACTTTAATTACCACTCATATTTTTCATATCTCCTACATGGCCCACATGCATCCTTCCATTAGTCCTTATGCTTGCTATTTACAGTTAGCAGTAGTGCAAATATTTACATCTGCCAATACTTCAATTAGTGTTATTTCTCAGATCCCCTACTTTTCTTCTGGACTTAATTTTTCTTCTTTCTAAAGCACATTATCTAATAGTTCTTTAGCACAGTCTTTGCCTGAAAATTTTCTATATTTTTCCCTCATTTTGAAGTGATTCTTTTGTGTGGGATAAAGGTCTAGGTGGACAGTTTCCCTTATTAGTTCATTGTGTTCTGTGCCAGTGAAAAATTTGCTCTTATTTACCTACTCACCTATATCTTAGCAAATAATTCATTTTATAGTTCTGGTAGTTTTTTTTTTTTCTTATTATATAATGAATTTCTACTAAAGTATGCTTCAGACATGACTTTTTTTCATGTTTTTATTACTTTTAATAAGAAATAGCAATGAGACAGTTTCACAACATGTCAGGACAGCCACAGTCATTAATACAGTGCACACAGTTGTCTTCGTAATAGTTGTTCTGAGCAAAAGATGCAGACATGATAACTTTGCTAAACACTGTTGATACAAATATTTCTTCTCATTGAACTAACAGAAAGTAGTTGTATATATAGCCCAATATTCCACAATAGTAGTGGGTTATCAGCAGAGCTGGCAATGTTGGAAGCTGTTGACTTGAACCTTTTACAACTCAGCATACTAATCTGGCTTTACTTTTTATGCCTCACAGTTAAACTTTTCTGATGGGTGGTTAAGGCCAAGTTAAAAAAAAAAAAACATGTAACTCTTCTATCTGACAAGGTCAGTCAAATTACACTCAGGATTTACCTTGAAACCATGTACAGCATTTTGTAGAACTTTTGTCAGTATCAGCACACTGGATGAATCATGGCCATTGCTAGACCAGTTTGCTTTCTGTGAAATCTTGAGAGAATGTTTTCTCTCTAGGTGACTCTCCTTAGGCACACTGTACATCACCGATACCTTTCCTCTGTGGCCCCATAATCTTCTTGAACAGAAAATTTTGGGGACACTACTGAGTTATAGGATGTTACAGCACAGATTCTCTTATGTCCTGAGTCCTCACGGACCTTGAAGGGTTAGGGCCAGAATATTGGCTATCCTTGTAGAGGTGTGACTTTTAAAAAATGATTTGTTCTTGGGACTCTTTGTACCTCCAAATTATGAGAAAGTGTGACTTATTAATTTTATTTTTTCTTCAAAGTATTATTTTCCTCATATTTTTATTAGAGATATGTTAGGCCATTTAGTTGTCTTTTAAATACCTTAAATTCTCTTTCATATAATCTATTGTCTTTGTGCTATAAACTGAGAAATCCTCCCAGCTCATTATTTTTTGCTCTTTTTCTGGGTTGATTGGCCACCTCTTTGTTTAACCCATTTGTGGTAAATTGCAGTAATGTCCTCAAATCTCCACTCTTCTTGTATCCGTGTGCTATTGCATATAACCATGTAATACAGTGAAAGTCGGACTTCTCATGAGTGAAATGTCTTGTCCTGCCCCTTGTCTCTGGACTTGGCCATGTCATTATTTTGACCAAGAAAAAGAGTCAGAAAGGAAAGTGGTCAGTCACTGTTGCACCTTATGTTGCCAGATTTCCATCACTGACAAAATGTCCAAGACAAACAATTTAAAAAACAGAAAGATGTATTTGGGCAGCTTGATTCCAGAGGCTGCAGTCCATGGTCAGTTGGCCCTGTCAGCTTGGGTCTGTGGAAAACAAAACACAGTGATGGAGAGCTTGTGGCCCAGCAAAACTAGCCCCATGACTGCTGTGAAACAGAGAGGAAGGAGTTGGCGTTCCCATACCTCCTTCCAGGGTACACTCTAATGCCATGACTTCCTATACCAGGCCCCACCTCTAATGCTTCTAGCATACCTAAACAGCACCACAGATGGCAACTGGGCCTTTAATAGACAAGGCAGTGAGGACCAACCCGAGGCCACACTATACACCCATGTGCTGTCATTACTGATGCACCTCAGGCTGCTCTCCTGGAGAATGGCACACCTGTGCAACCAAACCTCCCCACACCAACTGAAGCCAACCCAGATAAGCCAGCAGCCACTGAGCCCAGGAAGTAAGCCAGCTCAGAACAGTCAGCAAGGTCACTTCTGCTGCCACCATGCCATGGGTGAAAAAGTTTTGTGCCTCTGAGGTCCCATGATCGACTGTCACTGTAGCAATAGAAACTGGTACTCCAGGCATTGAGGGTTTTGTTTCTTTTTGTTTTGTTTTTTCATTTGTAGTGTACTAACTTTTATTTTTTCTAATTCATTTATTCTTTTTACATGATGTGTTATTCCTTCTACATGTTTCTATTCTGTTGTCTACATAATGATTTTGAACAGCTATTTTATAAATTCTACCAGATTATTTTTGTCACTTTAAAAATTTTTAAAGAGAATAAAAAAATAGTAAAAAAAAAATAAAGAAGAAAAAGAAAGAAAGACCATTATAAATGATTCAAGCTAGCTTGGTCAGAGGAATCCAGGCACTCAGACCAGCCCCTGCCTTGAGGGACCACCAGCCCCATTGCTTAGAACCCTGGGTAACTAGCTTGGCCAAAGGAATCCAGGTGCCTGGCCAGTTCCTCTATTAGAAGCGAAGCTCCTGGAACCTGGCAATTGGATTGGCCAGGACACAGTGTGAATCCACTCTACCAAGGGAACATGTTGCACACAAACTCCTAATTTATAATTTGTTCTGTTATATAATTACACACTTTGTTCTATGGTCTAAAGTACAAAATCAGTAGTTACCAAAGTTTGACAATTTCTAAACTTTTCTTGATGTTATCATAATTGTTAATCGGTCTACTGTGCCCAGGATGTAATGCTGGTTTTAACCATTTGTTCTCCCTTGGGTAACAATATTGGAAAGTGCTTGTGTAATAACCTCACCACAGCCCTACCTAAAGATGGAAGACAGTGCCAAATATCTTTCTTTCAATTAATTAGGAAAGCAGGATCTTGGGGCAGATACAAACCAAGAATCCCTGACACATTGAAGATATCCTTGAAGAACAGATTTTTCCTAGATTGATATGATAGTGATAGTATAGCTATGCAGTATCAAAATTTCACGAAGATTATTACAGAAATCAAAAAATTTTTTCCAAAATAGAAATGGCAAGACAAAGGAGCAATCTCAGCCTCCAGCCCACGCAGAACAAGTGCAGCAGACATCAACATAGAAGAAATTGGAAGCCACACACCTGAAATCTCTGAAATGACAGCAACTGAAGTAAAGAAAAAACTCCAGGTATGTATAGAGCTAATCAGATCAGAAATAATCTCTCAGGAAAAAAAGAAAGAAAGAAAGAAAGAAAGAAAGAAAGAAAGAAAGAAAGAAAGAAAGAAAGAAAGAAAGAAGCAATAGCCATAATGAAAGAATTGCCAAGCATATTTAAAGAAGATATTGATAAACAAGACAGAAACACAGAAAAAAGATGCAAACCTGGAATCAACAATACAAAAAAAGAATAGAAAACATGAAACAGATTCAAAGAGATATTCAAGAAATTAATGATTCCATTAAAAGCTGTCAAAGTCATTTGAAGGAAACTGAAGATAGACTTTCACACCTTGAAGATATCATTGCAGCCAGTGACCAGGAAAGGAAAGATCTCTTAAAAATAATGAGCAACCAGGAAATAATAACAATTTTAAAGCTACAAGATGACACATAGATACACAGCATACAGCTGATAGGTGACAATGAAAAAGAAGTCAACACAAATGACATAAGAATGCTATTTGCATAAGTAACTTTCCACGTATGGGAAAAGCATCTGGCATACACTAAATGAGGCATTTAACATTCCAATTAGCCATGACTACAATAAATCTACAATCAGACATATAATAACTAAGAACCCAGAAATCCAGCACAAGAGCAGAATATTAAAAGCTGTCAGAGAAAAGAAACAGATCACCTAGAAAGGAAACTCCATCAGAATCACAGCAGATTTCTGAGAAAAAGGCAGAAGTTATTTTTTGTTTTGTCTAGTTTTTGGTGATACCAGAGATTGAACTCAGGACCTTGCACTTGCCAGGCAAAAGCTTATTCCACTGAGCTATCTCCCCAGCCCCCTTCTGAGCAAAAACTATCAAGTCCAGAAGAGGCTGGAGTTACATATTTCAAGTCCTGAGAGAAAACAACTTCAGATCCAGATTGATATACCAAGTAAAACTATCTTTGAAAATTAATGAAGAAATAAATATTTTCATGACAAAGAACAACTAAAAAAAAAAATTTGTGACCACAAAACCAACCCTGCAAAGAGTACTGAAAGACAAAAATGGCCACAATTTAAACCGGGCATGATGGCACACACCTATTATCCCAGCACTGAGGAGGCCCAGACAGGAGGATCACTAGGAGTCCAAGTTGCATAGCAATACCCTATACCAAATAAATAAATAAATTTTTAAATGACTACAATTCCAAAAACAAAGAAGGAAACAAACCATCAAGCAGGGAAAGCAATTAAACACAGAGGGAATGGAAGGAACCAATATCAGGAAAATAATATGACAAAGATAAGCCAATATATATCAATTATGACCACCAATGTAAATGGCCTCAACTCATCAATTAAAAGAAATACAATGTCAGAGTAAAATCCAATAAGCCAAAACCTGACAATATGCTGTACACAAGAAACACAGTTGATTCTAAAGAAAATTTATAGGCTGAAAGTCAAAGGATGAACTGGATACAGCTTCCTTTTACTTTTTCACCACACACAGGTGAGCCCCCAATTACTGAACTTGCCCATCAAACTGTGCCCCTAGCAAAAGTCCACAACGTCTCAGGCTCCCCATGGCAGGTCAGAGGACTCTCCCTTCTCCTTGCCGTCAGTCCTCTCTGTGCCCTGTTAAATGGCAATGAAGGCCTTTTCCACCCTTTTCTTTTAGGTCCAGCTCTCTGCTGCATCGCCAAAAAACCTAATACACAATAATTCAAGCAAGAAAAAGGTTAACATAAACTATTATTAACGTTAGACTAAGACTAGGCAAGAAATTGCCTAGCAGGAAGTGATCTCTAAACATAGAAAAAGCAGATATGAGGATTGCCACTGCCTCCATCCAAGCCTGAGACCAGAACTGGCTGGCAGGACCTTTATTGAGGATGAAATCATCTGATTGGGATTCTGGCCCAAAGATTTTCCTAGCTTCCTTCCTGCCCTGTGAAGATACAACAGAAGTCAGCAGCGTGTAACCTGGAAGAGGGCCCCCATGCAGTCTACTGATAATGTATTATGTTGGGTTCCTAATTTTAACTGCCAACCTCCAAAACAGATAGACAGATTTCTGTGTCTTACAATCCATCTAGTCTGTAGCATTTTGTCGCAGCAACCTGAGTGAAGTAAGACACTCTGGAGAGCACTGTTTTGGCTTAGAGAATGGAAAGTAATCATAGATGCCTGCCAGTGGGACTTCCTTGAAATCTTCCCTGTGTAGAGGTAGGGAAAGTTGCTCAAAGAGAGGTGTCTCAGCAGAGAGATTTGGCTACAGAAGCACCCCAGGCTTCTGAGGGACTAGGCACACTGTAGGAGGCAGGCGCTAGAGATGTCACGTGCGATGCAAGCGAGGGGTGTGTAAGAGGTCCTGCGGGCTGTCAGGCCTGAGTGCTGGGGAAGCTGCGCAGCTCTGGGAGATAATGATGGCATCCAAAGAGGTTCTCCTCTAAGTGTCTCTCCAGCACCCTCCACTAGCACAACTTAACACTGCCCAGTGGCAAAGGCAAACTAAGGAACTCAGCCTAAGTTTTACAGAGCAAACAAAAAGATCAAGTTTTGAGCCACAGGGCTCAGATCCGATCTTAGATCCTATCTCAGAACTCCTTCAGGGCATGTCCTTGTGGCCAAGTAGTTAAGGAGATGGGCTTGAATTTCAGTGGGGTCTCCTTACACAGGCTGGAGCCCTGGTGACTCTGCAGAGTGTCTGCTTTGCCAGGATTAAATAGAAAGAATTCACCAGCTATGCTGGCATACTGAACTCCCAGCACTCAGGAGGCGAAGGCACGATCTCAGTGAGTTTAAGGCCACCTTGGACTAATAGTAAGTGCAAGGGTAGCCTGAACTACTTAGTGAAGCCCTGTCTCAACCTCTCCAAAAAACAGAAAAGTAAAAAAAAAAAAAAAAAAGCCAAGTCCTTAATTGCTCCACCAGAAGATTTGTAGATAGGTTAAACAAGTTCAGTGAAATGACAAGATTCAAAATCAACATACAAAAATCAATAGTGTTTTGTACACTGATAAGAAATACATAGAGAAAAAAATTGAGAAAACAGTCCCTTTCACAACAGCTTTTAGAGAAGCCTACCCTAGAAGATGGAAAGCCTTCTGATGTTCATAGATCAATAGAACTAACATTGTTTAACTGTTTATATTTCCGAAGTTGATCTACAAGCCCAATGCAATACCCATCAAAAACACCAATAATATTCTTCACAAGACCAGAAAAAAAAATTCTAAAATTCATATTGAAATACAAAAGACTCTAATAGCCAGTGCAATGCAGAACTGAAAGAACAATGCTAGAGGCATAACAATTCCTGATTTCTTTTTTGAAAACTTCATTTTAATGAGAAAAAAAGATAAAATAGAAATGAAACAGTTTCAAAATAGGACAGTTACAATAATTAATACATTACATGTTGTTGTCTTCACAGTAGTTATAAAGCTTAAGAAGGATTCTTTTTTTTTTTGGCTGGCTCAGGCTGCCTTGAGGGTGGGTCTGGTGTGGCATGTGGTGCTGGAGATCAAATGGAGGTCTCCTGTGCCTGACTGAGTTTGCCCAAGCAGGTGCTTTAGACAACTGAGCTAACCCACAAGCCCACAATTCCTGATTTCAAAACGTATTTCAACAAAACAGCGTGATACTGGCATAAGGATGT
>PVJA010030003.1:2500-26194 GCA_004027025.1 Myocastor coypus
TGTGCTGTGAAATGGTCATATGTGGGAATTTTGCTTCTGATATAATCTAATTTAGATTGTGATTACTTTCTACTCATCATTCCATATAGTTTTATCCCTGCCAATTTGGAAAGTACACACAGTTAAGATATCAAGAAAATACAGTTAAATAGTTTATGGCAAGCTTGATTTGGTTATTTCTTGGGATACTGAACTCACAAGTTTTGTTGACTTAGGTGAACTGCAATGGATAGTCTGTATTTTGTGAGAAAATTAAAGGAAACGCAGTGCCCATCACATATGAAGTACCTAGTGGCTGTCTGTTTTAATGCACTAGCTTATTCCACAAGTTCAACACAAGGTCATGTCTTGTGATTTGGGACTCTAATACAGTAGTGAATAAAATGAATAAAAATAAAAATGACTACTCTTTTGGAACATGTTTTCTTATGAGACCAGAAAGACAATAACTTAATAAAGGCAGAAAATATATACTGCATGTCAGATGTCCAAAGGGACAATATGGAAAGACTAAATAGAGAAGAGGTACCGAAGAGCCAGGTGTGGTGGCGCACGTCTGTAATCTCAGCACTTGGGAGGCTGAGGCAGGAGGATCAGTGCGAGTTCAAGACCAGCCTGGACTAAAAAAGTGAGTTTAGGGCCAGCCTGAACTGCATAGCGAGACCCTGTCTCAAAAAGACAAAAAAAAAGAAAGAAAGAAGAGGTACCGAAGATGAAGGAAAGAAAGGCAGGTGAGAAAAAGAGAGTTGGAATTGAGATCGGGTTGGGAGTAAACCCAGTGTTGCTGAATGTACCAGAAGATAAGTCTGGGGTATCTTCTGTCTGAGGGAAGAGCTACATGCAAAATTCTCTTCCATATAAATAACTTTTCTTATTTAGAATTTCTAATCTTTATTTTATTTTATTTTTATTATGGCTGGCTCAGCCTGCCCTGGGGGTGGGGCTGGCACAGCATGTGGTGCCAGGGATTGAACCAGGGTCCCTGCAGTTGCCTAAGCTTACCTAAGCAGGTGCTTTAGACCCTGAGCCATCTCACTGCCCCTAGAATTTTTAATCTTTAGAAAGAAGTACATGTTAAGTTAAACCAAAGCACAGTTGTGTGAGGAGTTTACTGAAGACTTGATGTAGGTGGGCCAAGGGGGAAACACCATTGGCTATGAGAAAGGGCTGAGTTCTGAGTACAGGTCTAGGGCTAGCTGACAAGACAGGGTAGTTTTGAGTATGTGTGTGTGTGGGGGGGGTATGTTGGCAGGCACAGCATGTCTATTGTTTTTCATGGAATTAGGTTGAGCTGTGTGGGGCAGCTGAGGGGTTCCTGTTGAATGCTGTGCTTCTGAGGTGTGGATAATAGATCTGCTTGGGGAGTTTTTCTCTCCTAGCTGGGTAGGAGTCTAGATCACAGACCTGACAGTTGTAGGTACCACTAGAGTGTATAATGCATAGATAGTATCCAGACTTACTATAGGTTAGCTCTCTTGTCAGTAGGAAAAGATAATGTCTGATTCTTTTAGCTGATACTGTGGTAGTTGCTGATTTTCAGTTCTCAAGGCTTTTCTGTTTTCTTAACCTGTATGTCACATGAGTTCTACTAGTTCATTATTCTATCATTTATAAGTTAACAAGATGGGTTATCTTTATTAATTATTAAGTTTACATTTAGTACTAAAACACCATGTTATTAAATTCCAATGGATTACTGCAGACTTAGTGACATATTCACCATAATTTTCATAGTTACTGTCATTCTGAGTATACCTGAAAAAATATATCCCCTTACTATCAATTATTCCAAATATTTTAATCCTTGGGGCCCGGCGGGATGGCTCAGTGGTCTAAAGCGCCTGCTTGGGGAACCTTGGACGGCTTCAGGGACCACAGTTCGATCCCCGGCACCACATGCTGCACCAGCCCTGCCCTCGGGGCAGTGGAGCCGGCCGAAAAAATGAGTGAATAAACAAACAAAGGTTCTGAAACAAGAATAAAAATAATTTTAAAAATTCTAAAAAAAAAAAAAACAAATATTTTAATCCTTGTGATTTGACTCATCTGTAAGAACACAAGCATCTTTGTGTCCTAGCAATCAAGAGTAGTTTTATTTATTTTTTTTATGTATTTGGTACAATGTTTCATTATGCAACTTGGGCTCATAAAGATCCATGTTTTCAGCCTCTTCAGAACTGGGATTAACAGATGTATACCACCATGTCTGCTCTTGGTGGCTAGCTCAATGCACCCAGGGATGGGGCCTGAATGGCATGTGGTGCTGGGGACTGAATCCCGGTCCTTGTGCTTGCCTAAGCAGGCACTTAGTCTACTGAGCTATTTGGCCAGCCCAAGAGTAGTTTTATGATGCAATTTGAAAACAAACTAGGTAAATTACCTCTGCCAAATTGGGTCACCTATTGTTGAACAGTGAGATGATGAAGAAATTTATTCTTAAGTGTCATTCATGCAACATTTTTTCTTACTTGCCTTTAAAAGTGCTTTATATGTGTCTTCTGTAATATACATACATATATATATATATGTATATATATATATATATATATATATATATTATGTTATGTTATGTTATTTCTGGGCATGGTATGATTAGAACATAGTCGTTTGTAATAATCCAGGAAGATAAGTGTTATAACATTTGTCTAACATGCATGAGGCCCAGGGTACACAGGCACACACACGTCCACATATATGCACACACAGGTATAGGAAGAGTCATTATTTCATGTAGTATTTTAAACATTTAACTGTAGATTACTTTTTCAGTGACTGTGTACAGCTCAGAGCACATTTTGAGGAATGTTACAACACAGGATAACATTTGGAAAGCTTCTTTTTTTAATCCTTCTGTTTGGAGGTTGTTAGGCTGATGTCTAAATCTTATAGAGAACATTACTTGCTCCACTACCCTTATTTAGTTCCCATAGTGATTTCCTCTTCTTTATGAAAAAAGAATAACACAGATGCACCTTATAAAAGCAGAACATAAACTGTGGGGGTGCATTGTTTTGTCAATATGTTTGAAAACTGACTGAACGTAATATAAAACCCTCGAAACTCATAGGAAGTATCGTAATGCTAATATTGACAGTGTTAGTGTAAGATAATGTATTACCTATCAATGCAAAAGAAACAAATAATATTGTGCACATAGTTTGGTGGATTGTATATTCTTAACATTAATTTTGTGTGAAAGTACAGACTACAATACGTATGTACAGGCTATGTTTTGATAGAACCATGAACATTTATTTTGACAGTTTGATCTGTTGAATTGAGGTAGAGTATATGGTGAGAGTAGTGAAAATTTGCTCTAGAGTAATGGATTTTTCCCCTAAAATTGTTTTATCAGCAAAGGAATTTTTAAGGATATGTGATTAGTGAAGGATTTATTTAAATAGTAATCTTCAGGATAGTGAGTTAGCTCAGCGGCATAAGTGCCTTCCTGGTAAGTGCAAGGTTATGAGTTTATTTGTGGGTACCAAGAACAAAAAAATCTTTCTATCCTAGAAACACTCTACAACTGGGTTATATCCATAGCCAAGTTTTGTTTGTTTCCAATATTAAATTTAAAGTTATCCTCTTTTCTCTTGAACCTCTTGAAGTATAAAATTCACAAGCACAAAAGTTAAGAATTTAGTTCAAATCGAAACTCCAAGGGGCCCAGCGGGATGGCTCAGTGGTATAAAGCGCCTGCTTGGGGAAGCTTGGGCGGTTTCAGGGACAGCGGTTCAATCCCTGGCACCACATGCTGCGCCAGCCCTGCCCTGCCCTCGGGGCGGGCTGAGCCGGCCGTGAAAATGAGTGAATAAACAAACAAGGGTTCTGAAATAAGAAAAAAAAAATAATAATAATAAATTAAGATTTAATTCCAGAAACACAAGATCTTTTAACATTTGAAAACCAGTTAATGTGATACAAAATGTCAACAAAGTAAAAAAAAAAAGAAACTCCAAGCCATTTGAATTGTCCTTTATTCCCAAAACAACTTCCTTAAAAGTATCTGCATTGTTTTGCTCACCTGTGTGATATTCATGGTCCAGCACCTGAACTGAGCCCTCAGCCAACAGGGCCTTGTAGTCACTGGGAGGAATCTTAGCTTTTCTGCTAGTCTGTTCTACTGTACTGTCAGATCCAAAAACAACACCTAATTTAATTTGGAAAGTATTCTAATAATATGAACATTTGTATTGTATTCCCCTATGGCCTCTGGCCAACTACTTAAAGTATTTATCTCAGTGAAGAGATTTATGATGTAGCTGTATGTTATGCAATAAATGCTATACAAAAAGGTTTACATCTAATTGAAATACTTTCTCTCTTTTCATTTTCAAAAGGCTGCTATCCCATTGATAGTGGGATTGATTATTAGTGTCATTTTCCTTGGGCTAAGAAACCCTTGTACTTTATTCCAGAATAGGTAAGTAAATTTGAATTTGGTTTCCTTTTTTTTTTTTTTTTTTGTCTTTTTGTGACAAGGTCTCCCTGTGCAGTTCAGGCTGGCCTTGAGCTCACTTTTGTGGCCCAGGCTGGTCTCGAACTCACACTGATCCTCCTGCCTCAGCCTCCCAAGTACTGGGATTACAGGTGTGCACCACCATGCCTGGCTGGTTTCTTTTTTCTTTTCTTTTTTTTGAGACAGAGTCTCACTGTACATTCCAGACTGTCTGTCTGTTCATTGTGCAGCCTATACTAGCCTTAAACTCTCAGAAATCCTCCTGCTTCAGTCTCTAAGTGCTGAGACAGTAAGTATGTGCTACCACACACAGAATAAATTTGATCTTGATTTTCAGAAAATGCTGATACTTTGTTTAAGCTTATTATCATTTATTAAGAATTAAACATAAAGCATGTACAGGGTAAACATCACTATTTCATTGTGTGGTAGAATGAATTAAAGCACAGAAAATTCAATGAAAGAAATTTTCCACAAATATATATATGCATGTATGTATGTATGTATGCATGTATGTGTAAACTGTTCCCCTATGACTTATCCTTTTTATCTTTTGAAATGTACCAGTAGTATCAAGTACATTCTCATTATACAACTATCACCATCATCTAATTTCAGAGCTATTTTTCACTTTCCCAAAAGGAATCTCCATATCCATTCCCACCACTCTAAACTGCTAGCCAATGCCATTCTACTTGATGTCTCTGGATTTGGCTCTGCCTAGGCAACTTGTACACATGGAGTCACACTGTACTCCATTTCTTGTGACTGTTCTATTTCTTACACCATAATGTCTTTAAGATTCGTCCAAGTTGTAGCATATATTAGAAATTAATTCATTTTTTAATGCTGAAACATATTTCATTGTACAAATTACATTTTTATGAATTTATCTTCTATTGAAATTTCGGGTTTCTTTTACATTTGACTAATGTAAGTAATGTTGCTACAGTTGTACAAATACTTGTTAGAGTCCCTGCTTTTTTGCCTCTTCATGGAAGATCCCAGAAGTAGAACTGTTTAGTCATATTGTAATTGTGTTACTCTTTGAAGAGCAATTTTACTGTCTACCAGCAGTATGTGAGGGCTCCCATTTCTCACATCCTCCCCCAAACCAATTAACATTGTTGTTTTCCTTCTTTTTCTTTCTTTCTTTCTTTCTTTCTTTCTTTCTTTCTTTCTTTCTTTCTTTCTTTCTTTCCTTCCTTCCTTCCTTCCTTCCTTCTTTTCTTTTATCTTTTCTTCTCTTTTACCCCACCACCTCCCTTTTTTTCCCTCCTTTCTTTTTTAACTTTTTTACAATGCAGGGGGTTTGAACCCAGGCCTTACTCACTGAACTACAGCCCCATCTCTTAAAATTTTGAGACAAATTCTCCCTAAATTACTAAATTGCCAGACAGTTCTCCTGCCTTAGCCTTCCCAGTATTGGAATAAAAGGCACATACCCTCATATCTGACTTTTTTTTTAAGCAATAGAAATGCACTGAATCTTTGGAAAAATACGTAATCGTTTTCCATTTATAATACTGGACTGTCTAGGGTTTGTGGTAGTTGAGTTGGAGTTCATATTTCTGGGCTCTTAGTCTTCTAACATATTTTCTATGTATTTTTCTTATTCTGCAAGCTGTCTTTTTTTCTGTTGATAGTGTGTTTGATGCATAAATGTTTAAGAAAATTATGTAATTCAGTTTAGCTATTTTGTCCTTTGTTGCTCGTGGACTAGTTTCCTTGATGTCTTTTGAGTTGTTTGATTTGAGGGTTGGTTAAGCATGTGGACTCAATTTTTACTATTATATAAGTAACAGTGTCATTCTTATGATCTTTACTTCCACTCAGTTGTTTGACTGAGAATCAAATGTGCCCTTAAAAATTTGGTTTATAGTGAAGGTTTCATCTTGTTTTGCTTTATGTGGGATGGAATGGAGAGGTGCTTTACTAGTGAGCAGTATTATCTTTGTTTTCAAATTGTCTTGTACAATTGTTCAGATTTGCTTTAAACTTTCCACCCTTCTGCCTCACTTTCCCCTGCGGCTAGGATTACAAGCATGTCTCACCATGTCCAAATCACAATGGGACATTTTAAATTCTAGACACAGGTCCTCAGCACCATTGTAGGGTCCCTGTAATGCATAGTGAATGGCTGTGTGTTTTATTTAATATTATATCACTTATGGAATAGATTTTGTGTGCACAAAATTGACCTAACTGTGTTGAATTAACTGTAGTGCATTTGTTTTGGTTCTGTCCTGGCAGAGCCTCGATACTCTTTGTGCTGACAATCTACCAGAGTTTCAGCTTCTTGGCAGCAGTGGAAACATTTGTGTTAGAGAAGAAGCTCTTTGTGTGAGTAAGCCTCTGCTCTGAGAAGGGTATCATCTTTGGCTATTGGACTAACTGATCACTACCAGAACTACAGCCTAGCAGATCTCAAGATCTTTTGTCCTTTTCTTTTCCCTTCTATTCTTTTTCTGTATTTGCTTATTTATAAAATCAATTGTATATATTTACCATGTATTAATACCATACTAGATTTTGATTCCTGAATTTTCTAAAATGTATTTAGTACAGGGTCTCACTACATATATCTGACTTGTGAGCCTCCTGTTTTTAGCCTCCCAAGTGCTGGAATTACAGATGTGTGCCACCACACCCAGTCCCAATTGCAGTCTTAGCAGACCTTGGGAGTGGGGCTGGCATGGAACACTGGGAACTGAACCCTGGTCCCCATGTCTGCCTAAGCAGATGCTTTCATCCACTGAGCTATCTGGGTGGATTGTGAAATCAGTAAGGGAATGACTAGTGTTAACAGGCAAAAAAGTCATGGGTGGGATGGAAGAATCAAAAGCATGTAGGCCTTACTACCAAGAAAATGTAATTTTAAGAGTAGGATATGGCCAATAAGTCCCAGTGCTGCAGAGCAAGCAAAGGATTGAAAAGTATTTTTTGTTTGTTTTCAGCAAACAATAGGTCATGATGACCCTTGACAAGAAAAATTTAAGCAGCTTGTTGGATATTAGCAGATTCTGACACAAATTTCCATGGAGAGCAAAACTGACAAGGAATTCATCAAGTTTAGCCCTAGGTGGAAAAATGCAGACCCAGAGAGCAGGTTTCTAGTCAAAAGTGATCTGATTTTGCTTCATGTATCTTTCAAAGATGGAAGAGATTTATCTGTGTTTATGTGTCAAGGAAAGGACTCATCAGAGAAGGCAGGAATGAAGATATGGCAGACAATTTTGCAATAATGGGAGAATATGTCAGGAAGAGAAAAGCTTAAGGTTTGGTAGCAGTCAGACCTGTTTGTTAGGTGTGTGATTGTTAAAAGAAGTCTGTCTTTTCTAACATGAAAGTGGCAAAAGTAAAGTTTAGTGATGTGAAGTGGCACTGGGAGCCTTTGAAAGTAGCTTCTCCTTCACAATAAGAAGTGTGGAGAAACAAAGTGCCATCAGCCCTGAGATGAGGTCCTGGACATGTTCTTCACAGAGAGAGGAGAAGGAGTGTCAGAAGGAGAAGACTCAGACTCTGTGTACCTGGAAGGAGGTTTAGCACGGTGCAAGCTTTTAGGAAAGCTGCAAGATGGAATGGTTCAGCAGGAGCAGTTACTGCCACAATGTCCTGGGTGCTGGCAACAGGGATGAGGCAGCCTGGAGGATGTGGAAACGTGGTGTGTTCGGCCCCAGGTACAACAGAAGTCTGTATGTCAAGCAGGTCTAGTATGTGCCTTCTGAAACTAATCTGGGATTTATAAAGTGTGTTTTTCTTCTATAGACATGAATATATCAGTGGATACTATGGACTCTCATCTTATTTCCTTGGAAAACTGCTATGTGATTTGCTATGCAGGAAATTGTTACCAAGTATTATATTTAATTGTACACTCTACTTTGTGTTAGGTAAGTAACAAGGCAAAACAATGTGCTTTAGCCTTGGAATTGAAGTGCCTGTATGCAAACATATTTGTGATTCTCAAAACCCTGCATGAAGTCACAAGCTAGGAAAGCTTGAATCCACTATGCATGCTTTAAAGCAACTGTATAGCATGGATATTTTCCTCAAGTCTTGTTCCAAATCAACTTTTTTGCTTTTTGTTTTTGTTGTTTTGGTTTGAGTCTTGCTATGTAGTTCACATTGGCTTTGAATTTGATCTATAGTCCAAGGTGGCCTGAAGCTCACAACAGCCTCCTGCCTCAGCCTCTTAAGTGATGGAATTACAGGCATACACCACCATACCTGCCAGCCAAAATTACAATTATTTATACAACTACATTTTGGTGACAGATGCGCAACTATGGAAAGAATTTATACCACCATTTGAGACTATGCCATAGCAGCTATAATATTTATTGCCTATTTATCCATGACTTTAATTTCTATCCTTCTAGATGTATCACTATATAGAAGTAAAGTATAGATAGGTAATATCTGTTACTGTATTGAGAGATGATAAATTGATATATATTCTTTTCCTTCTAACTCATGGCTTAAATATGGTGACTTTGGGTTTATTGACTTAATCCAAATACTTGTTATAAGATTAGAGACAGATTCACCTGTGTTTTAGTCTTAGGCTCTACCTCCCAGGCTCATTATATCAGTATATTCATCTATTTCCTTCATACACACATGTGCATACCAAAATTGTCTATTTTGGCACTACATTACAGGATAAGAACTACTGACGGAGATTGCAACTTCCAGTTTTTCAAATAAGATGTGCCTCATAAAGACTTAAACATGTAATTCACACACCTCCAGCCTCTTGATTAGTACTTGTAACGGCTATTTGAAAAATCTTCAGACTGCACGACCCCAGAGCATTAGCTCATTATGATTTACAGAGCAGTTCATGAAATTTAACTTAGCTCCATTGGGGCTTAGGTTTTAAAGGTACCCTCTCCTCTTCCAGGATATTAAGACTCTGAGAGATTGTGAAACCCTGACCTTCCTTCTAGTGCCATCAGGCACACACACTGAGTGCTGTGACGATGTCTGGGGAAGTTAATTGCTATTACTGTTTTCTTTAGAAAACCAAACAGGAGGATTGTGGCCCATGGTTTTGCCTGGAGCTTTCCATCTCAGAAACTCAGAAGTTGTTCACAATCACACATGAGGAAGCACAGGATGTAGGGAAAAATGTTTTGCAGTGTGTCAAAAAGAAAACAGCATGGTAACTTTATGTAGTTACATAGAAACAAACAACAAAGCTGACAGCCTAGAGTAGTTGTACAGTACGTGACTTTTTAAATTCTGATATCAGTTTCTTAGAATATTATAGCATCATGCACCCAGTACATAGCTATAAATACACAGTGACCTCGGCTGCTGACCTGACCCTTTCTTTTCTTTCTAAGGGCTGAAGCAAGCAGTGGGTGCTTTTCTCGTCCTGATGTTTTCCCTTATGATGGTATCTTGTTCAGCCCATTTTCTGGCACTGGCCATTGCTGCTGGTCAGAGTGTGGTGTTCTTAACAACACGTCTTATGGATATCTATTTTGTGTTCATGATGGTGAGTAGGAGCTATGTTTCTGTGAGGGAATTTTTCTTTTTTTTTTTTCTTCCTTTTTTTCTTTTGCTTTCACCTGTCCTGTAAACCCACTATGGATTGTGTAGATTCTTTTAAGGGCCCATAATATAAGTAATAATTAGAGGATGCACCAGCTTTCTTCCTTGATCTTAGGTAGGGTCCTTTTTGTATTATACTGTTTTGCTTTGTTGTCACTGCTATTATAATATAGCTAATATAACTTAGCTGAGATAGGGCATGTTGTATGTACTTCTTGATGACATTTTATAAAATGGTAGCTGTCATTATGTTACTAAGAAATATCTTTTAAAAGAGTAAGCCGGGCGTGGTGGCTCACGCCTGTAATCCCAGCACTTGGGAGGCTGAGGCAGGAGGATCGGTGTGAGTTTGAGACCAGCCTGGGCTACAAAAGTGAGCTCAAGGCCAGCCTCAACTGCATAGTGAGACCCTGTCTCAAAAAGACAAAAAAAATAAAAATAAAAATAAAAAAAAAAAGAGTATTAGAAGGGCCAGGGATAAGGCTCAGTGGCATAAGCACCTGCCTGGGAAGTGCAAAGTCTCAAGTTTGATCCCCGGAAATGGAAAAACAAAAAACAACAACAACAAAAGCAAACAAAAAAACCTTATTGGATATTAGAATGAATCAGAAGAATTAGGATTCACCAATTCCCACATAAAAATGCCAGGTTACCCACCTGCCTTTCATGGTTGTGTTAGAGAACTTCCAATTGTTTACAAGTAGAGGTGATACAGTTGGGTCACTGCTCTCCAGGGTATAGGTGAAACTCCACAAAATGTGTCACAGTGTAGGTCATGGGAATTCTATCATGAGTGCTTCTTGTGTTTTAAAAAGGAGTGTTTTAAAAATACTAGAAAATTCCAAAGTTCGCAGTATTAGGTTATCTCCTCTCTGTATTTCTGAAAATCTCTTATATAAATATTTTCCTGCTTGGGGCCAGGGAATTAGCTCCATGGGATAAGCGCTTGTCTGGCAAGCACAGGGTCCTGAGTTCAATCCCTGGTACCACAAAAAAAAATTTCTTGCTTATCTTTCCTTTAATGGTTACTCAGTCCTAATATTAGTCATAAACCTTATATTCAAATAGATGTATCAGCAGATAAACAGAATCTCATGCCATATATTTTCCCCCTACTAAATCAAGTATACAGAAATGCTTAGCTTGGCTATACACATTCTTTTTGACTAGAGTAACAGTAGATGCCTTTCAGTGATACCTAATTAGCACCAGCTCTTGCCAAAGTTAGTTGTTCCCTCAAACTTTGTTTATATTACCTGTGGTGTCTTCTAAAATTAGACTAGTAAAGAAAATGTCCCTCAGTAAATGTAAATCTTCTGTTGATTTATGTGATGCTATGATTATTTTATTTTGTAAAGGTTTCCACATAGAATTTTTTTTTTTTTGTGGGACCAGGGTTCGAACTCACGACCTTGCACTTGCCCAGCAGGCACTTGTGCCTTGGAGCTATCTCCCCAGCCCCTTCCACATAGAATTTAAAAAAAAATCATAAAGCCATATTTTGCTCAGAAGCTGTATTATATCCTAAATACTTTGTCAGCCCTAGTTTAAATATATGGAGATAGATAGCAGTGTTGTTCTTGTTTTGTCTATCTCAGTACATGATTCTGCTGGATAATCCTTCCATCTCAATTGTGATGTTGTTTTGAGGTGAGTTTAAAGGGAAATATTGACCACATTTCCTGCTATACTTTATCTCATGGCATTATCACTCTTTCAGTTTGGGTTTCCTCAAGTCTGACTTCTGAACAGTAAATTACTCCTAAGTTACAAATGTAGAGTACCAATCCTTGTAAATGGCAAGTCTTATTTTACATGGAATCCAGTAGCCTGTGATGCTCAAGATTGTAAGTAGGGGGACAGATAGTGGTAGTAAAATTAGAATAGTCAATATAGTTGGCCCTTTGTGTCCAAGGCTTTCATCTGCAAAGATTTAACCAATCACAGATCAAAACCATACAAAACAAAAATCACATCTGTGCTGAAACTGTACAGTTTGTTTTGGTTTAGACAGAGTCTTGCTACCTAGTTCACACTGGCTTTGAACTCACTGCGTAGCTAGTCTAGCCTAGAACTCACAGTGGTCCTCCTGCCTCGCCTCCCTAGTGCTTGGACTGTAGACATATGCCACCATACTCAGCTAGGTTTCTTTCCTTGTCATAATTCCCTATTCAGCATAATGTTCATAGCATTTACATTGTGTAAGAAATCTGCAGATGACTTACAATATGCAGGGTACGTATATCTAAAGTATGAAGCATAAATATGGGACACGTGGGAATATGATGCCATTTAATAATAAAGGACTTGGGCTTCTGCAGATTTTGATACCTGACAGAAGCTGAGAGTTTTCTGGAACCAGTGGCACTTGCACATCCAGGAATGACTTACTTTTCCTACCCAGGACTGGGGACTAAACCCAAGGACTCTGTACCACTGAACTATTTCCTTGGCCATTTTTTTTTATGTTTTAGAGGAAGGGTATCACTGAATTTCCTAGGTGAGACTCTAACTTGCAATCCCCATGCTTTGGTCTCCCTTAGTGCTAGGATCACAGGCTTGGGTTACCATGTCCTACTGTGACTGCACTTCTTCACTTCTCACTGTATGTAGTTATGAAAAAACTTAGGAGCTACCATTAATATTTAAGGGTCTTCCAAATAAATGGAATCTATAATATAGATCATAGGTATATGACTTCCTCTAAAATGATAGTAGCCTTAGCTATGTAGTTACTCACAATGAAAAGAAGATGAGTGTTTAGAATAAGTGGAAGGAATTTTTTGACATAGTTATAGTAGAAATGTTTCAAATGTTGTAGAGGGTTTTATTTATTTATTTATTTATTTATTTATTTATTTATTTGATTAAGAGCAGAATATATTTATTGGGAAAAAGAAAGTTTCTGTCTGAGAAAGGGACCAAGAGTTCCTGAGACGGTCTTCTTTAAAATTCTTCTTAAAATAACTGCACTGTTTCTGACTTTCGCTTTTTGTTTTTTGTAGATTTTTTCAGGTATCACAGTAAATCTTAGAACCATGGCACCTCACCTTGTGTGGCTTCAGTACTTCAGTATCATGTTTTATGGCTTTACGGTAAAGTATCTTTCACTTTCCTCCTGATTTGATTTCCAAGCTAGGGCAAACCAAAATAAAGCCTAACCATATTTTTTCCTAAGCCATGGACTGTGACCATTTCCTATTGAAGAACTTTCTCTCACGGGTGTCTCAGTTACGTTTTTTTTGTTGTTGTTGTTGTTGTTGCTGGGGAAAATTCCCAACACTCAAAATGAAGGAAAGGAAAGGTTTATTTAATTCCCAGTACTTGGAGGTTTCAGTCCATATTCAGCTAGCTCCAAGGCAGGCTGGCACATGGCAGAGAACAGTAGCTCATGGCAGCAAAACAGCAACAATGGCAACAGGAGTAAAAGAATCTGTCTCTCTATCTCTGTTATATTACATTCAAGCTCTCTGCCTCAGGCTGGGTGTAACACTCACACCTATAATCCCAGCAGTACTAAGATCCATAATTCCAGTGGATCACCCATAATCCCAGTGGATCATGAGTTAATCACAAACTGGTTAAGCAGTGGCCATGACTCATCCAGAAGGCTGACACTGACAACAGTTCTACAAATCACTGTACATGGTTCCAAAGTAAATCTGAGGGGATTTGACTGACCTTGGGAGATACAAAAACCACATGTTTTGTTATACAGGTCTTGCTTTAACTTGTCCTTGACCACCCAGCAGAAAAGTTTAAACATGACGCATAAAACTTTTTCTTTTTTTTTTTTTTTTTTGGCGGGACTGGGGATTGAACTCAGGTCCTTGCGTTTGCCAGGCAAGCACTTATTCTACTGAGCTGTTTCCCCAGCCCTTGACACATAAAACTTAAAGGTAGTTTAGCATGTTGAGCTGTAAAAGACTCTAATCAACAGTTTCCAACATTGCTGGCTTCACTAGTAACCCACTACAATTATAGAACATTTGACTATGTATACAACTACCTTCTCTTAGATCAAAGAGAAGAAATCTATTGTACTAATAACCACTAGAAAATTTATCATGTCAGGGAGTCCGGCGGGATGGCTCAGTGGTCTAAAGCGCCTGCTTGGGAAAGCCTGGGTGGCTTCAGGGACTGCGGTTCGATCCCCGGCACCACATGCTGCGCCAGCCCTGCCCTCAGGGCAGGCTGAGCCGGCCATAAAAACAAATAAACAAACAAAAGTTCTGAAACAAGAAAAAAAAATTAAAAAAAAAAAAAAAAAAGAAAATTTATCATGTCCAACTCTAGATTTCCTCGCCCCATGATTGCATGAGGCTTTAAGAGTATAACTAGACACAAACCATAACAAGGAGCAATAGATGAAAATTGACCATTATCCTTAGTTCACACAAACTCAGGGAGCCATCTAGGGTTTTCCTCGGTTGTTTTATTGTTTGAGGAAGATTCCAGAAGGGGAGAAATCTCATTGTAAAGGAGAAAGATTGGCTTATTAATGAACAACATACTTTGTTCAGCCTAATAAGGACATTGAGCTGAAATTAATGGGAACAAGAGACTAAAAGATATATTGTATTGAAAGGAACATTAGAACAGAAACAAAGACCATTTAATATTCATAACCATATTGCCTTTACCAAGGTAATAAAATTCAAACAAAGCTATGTGTCTTTCTATAGTATGAGCAAGTTTCTAAGAACTGTAATAACCAGTTTTAATGAAAATAGACAAGAACAAAAACTCATTGCTACTGGGCGTGGTGACGCAAGCCTGGAATCCCAGCACTCGGGAGGCTGAGGCAGGAGGATCGGTGTGAGTTCGAGACCAGCCTGGGCTACAAAAGTGAGCTCAAGGCCAGCCTGAACTGCATAGTGAGACCCTGTCTCAAAAAGACAAAAAAAAAAAAACCTCATTGCTATCAATTAACAATATTCCTTTCAGTTTAGTGTTTAAGGGACTATTAGAGATAGAAGAAGGAAGTGCTATGGGTTCATCTATGCAGAGGTCTACCTTGTTTGCTGAACAAATCCAAATCCCAAATCTAGAACTTGAGATTACCAGAGAAAATAATGTTAGTTGTGTTGGTGTGACAAAACTTGTGATTATGGCACTTACTATTTTTAGGAATAGCATAAGGAGTAAGCTAGAGGAGATAACAGTGTTTATCTTTCTTTTATTTATGATTTATTTATTTATGTGGTACAGGGTCTCTCTATACAGTGTGGATTTATAGTGATCCTATGGTCTCAACCTCCTCAGCACTGGGATTATAGACATGTGCCACCATGCATTGGTCTCAGTTACTGGCAAGGCATGTCCAGGGTGCCAGGGCCAGCATGGCATGTGGTACCAGGGATCGAACCTCGGTCCTTATGCTTACCAGGCAGGGCCTTAGACCACTGCGCTGTCTCACCAGTCCTCTTTGAGAACTTTTTGAAAATTAAAGTTATTTTCTTTGTCCTATCCTCACATGTGTTACAGGCTCTGCAACATAATGAATTTCTGGGAGAAGACTACTGTGTGGGACTCAATACAACAGAAAGCATTAGCTGTCCCAACTATGTAATGTGAGTTTGTGTTCAGTATCCTAATGTCTTTGCTTACTGCTGTGGTACAGAACTGGTACAGGTCCTTTCAAGGCCAGTAAACCATTCTGGACCTGCACTTTCTTAACCTTAAAGTGAATCATTGTATGCTAACGCATGGATGGAAATGTGTGCTGTATTTGTGTTTTGGTGCAGTCAACATATATTTAAAAATCTTTTTTTAATTAACTGACACAAGGTCTCACTATTCAACTCAGACTTATAGGGATCCTCCTGTCTTAGCCTCCCCGGTGCTGGGATTAATAGGCCTGTACCACCAAGCTCAGTTTTGGTGGCTGGCTCAGCACAGGGCTGGCCTGGCATAAAGACCAGTGATTGAACCTGGGTCTTTGCACTTTCCAGGCAAGCTCTTAGACCACGGTGCTATCTCCCTAGCTCTAACACGTTGTTAGTTATATTTATAAATATTTGGGACCTTTTGGAAGATTATTTTCATGTTCTGATTGTGGGTTTAAGTTCTTACTCTTCAGGAAATTCCATTTAAATTAAGCAGCTTACCGTTTAGCATAGGTTTATGCTTTCTTCAAAATATGCTTGATAGAATGACGAAAAGGACAGTCAGTAGAGAGAACACTGCCCCCACTGGGATTCTGCTTTTCCCCTTCTTTCATATCTTTTGAAAACACCACGAAATTAAAGGATACACAGCTTTGTGTGTGTGTGTGTGTGTGTGTGTGTGTGTGTGTGTGTGTGTGTCTGTGTATACTGATTCAGAATGTTCCCTAGTATAGGAGTATCATATGCTGTAAAGAAATAAACGTACATTTCAATAGCTGAGAAGGAAGTCTTACTCTTACATAATATCATTGAAACAAATACAGAGTTTATAAAATTAGTGGATCTTGTTTTAAATTTTAATAGTCTTTTACTTGCTAATACTTGGTTTTGATAATCCTGCTACCCTAAATATCTCTTATTAATCCAATATAAGTAATAATACTTAGCATTCACTTACTCCTGGTGGGAAATTCTTACCCTGTCTTCTTTACCTAGCCCCCTTCCTTTGGCTTCCTCTGGGTGTTTTGTCTTTGTAACATAAGGTCACTGCCTGCCTACTGCTCAGGAGGAAGTGGGTGGGAAAAGTGGCAACAGATAGTGAAGAATTGCTGTAGTCTTCCTCCTCAGGTCACTCAAGCTCACCCTCCTGAGGGGAAAGGTCTAGTCACTCATAACATAACAGGATATTGCTAGCCGGGTGTGGTGGTGCACACCTGTAATCCCAGCACTCGGGAGGCTGAGGCAGGAGCATCTGTGAGAGTTCAAGACCAGCCTGGGCTACAAAACTGAGCTCAAGGCCAGCCTGAATTGTACAGCGAGACCCTGTCTCAAAAAGACAAAAAAAAAAAAAAAAAAAAAAAAAAAAAAAAAAAAAGAAAAGAAAGGATGCTGCTGATTTTAGAACTACTACATTTTAACATCCAGTAGAAGCACAGAAATGGTCACAAGCAGTATTTGTGGTTACATTGGATATTTTCTATTGTATGCCAAAAGAAATGAAGAGAAGACCCGATGAACATAGTTCCAGAGGTCTCACTGAGATGAGTCTCTCTCTAACTGGGCCCTGAGCCAGGGAAACTTCCCACGTTTATTGAGGGCCACAAACAGCTAAGGAATGTGCATAAGTAATTTGGTGCAAACAAACTGCCTTTCAGCATTCACCAACTGTTTTACCTATCACTGGTTGGTAACTTCCCAGGAAGTGGAACAAAGAACAGACAGGGCACTGCCTCCAGGAATCTATTACTACCTTGTGTCCAGCTTGCCTGAGTAACAAGGAACCAGTTTCCTCAGGCTCTCTTCTTTGTTCCTTGCTTCCTTGGTGCAGTAGATTTCTAACTCATATCACTACATTTTCAGTACAAGGTACTTTTCTAGCCTGCGGCAGGATGGTCCATCCTGTTCTGCTCCAGCTGCTTTGTGAGGTTTGAGTCCAATCCTTGGTCTGCTGGGAACATCTTGCAGCTGAGTCACTGTAGCGCTCAGGAGAGCCTTCCTGTGAGAGCTCACAGAGTGTGACTCTTGCCAGAAGGGCCTGCCCCTTTCTTTTCTGAATGTTACAGTTTGTAGCCTGTCTTCTGGATGTCAGTCTTATAAGTGAGACCAGGAGACTTTATTGTTTTTTTTTTTTTTAAATAATTTTTTTGTTGTTGTTGTTTCAGAACCTTTATTTGTTTATTCACTCATTTTTATGGCCGGCTCAGCCCGCCCCGAGGGCAGGGCTGGCACAGCATGTGGGATCGAACCGCAGTCCCTGAAGCCGCCCAAGCTTTCCCAAGCAGGCGCTTTAGACCACTGAGCCATCCCGCCGGGCCTGAGACTTTATTGTTTTATCAAGGCTGTAGGCATTGTCAACTAAAGCTCAAGATTTCCCACCAGGAGTCAGTGAAAGCATACTTGATAAATGTTGGCTTTGAAGAGAGTGGTATCACAGTTAAGCACAATAGAATTATGGTTCATAATATGATTCTAGGGGCCCGGCAGGATGGCTCAGTGGTCTAAAGCGCCTGCTTGGGAAAGTTTGGGCGGCTTCAGGTACCTCGGTTCGATCCCCGGCACCACATGCTGCGCCAGCCCTGCCCTCAGGGAGGGCTGAGCCGGCCATAAAAATGAGTGAATAGACGAGTGGAGGTTCTGAAACAAGGAAAAAAAAATAATAAAATAAAAAAATACATAATATGATTCCATAAATGTATGTGTAGAGGTAAGGAATTAACATCTTAGATAATGAAAAATAATAAACAAAGCCCAGAGACAGCTGTAATGGGTCACTTAGGGTTACCTGAAACCTGGGATTCAAGGAGACAGAAAACAGCTTGTTCTAATGGCTCCTCGATCATTGTCTCTTCCCTTATTTGGGAAGATACTGGTTGTTTTATCCCCTGCTTGGAATGTTTTCAATTAGCATTTGTATTAACCTGATGTTAGGTAAATGGTGATAGAAGTAGTGGTCTCTAGTCTGCATTCCCCAAAGCGGTTATGCAAATTCCGTAGGCTGTCCTTTAGTATTCAATAAAAATAAGATTTTTCTGTGGGTCGAGGCTCACTTCCAGAGAGACAAATCTCAGTGAGTCCTCTGAACTAAATTCATCAGGTTTCTTGTCGTTCCTTTCGGCACCGACACAGAACATCACAACATGTATGCAAGGTCATCAAGCCTACTTCTACTATTTGAAATATGTGTAATACTTTAGATTGTTGGAAGGAGTCCCTAATCTGTTGAGTAAAATTCTCATCATAATATCTAACAAAATGATAAGCACACAGTGACTTAGCTATTGCATATTAATTATTAACAATTTGGCTGACCTGTAGTTTTTTTTTTTTTTTTTTAAAGAACAGTTAATATGTTGATTAAACTTGACAGCTACTTGTAACGAAGTTATATTCTGTTTGTGTTTTATTTCAGATGTACAGGAGAAGAATTCCTAACAATCCAGGGCATTGATCTCTCACCTTGGGGCTTGTGGAAGAACCATGTGGCTTTGGCTTGTATGATGTTCCTTTTCCTCACCATTGCCTACGTAAAGTTGTTATTTCTTAAAAAATATTATTAAATTTCTTTAGTTTACTATGAGTTACTCATTAAGAGGAGCGTTAAAGAGAATAACATCACAGTTAAGCAAGCTAGATATGTGGGAACTTAATTGTGATGTGGATTTTATGTTATCTTCTCTTCACTTGCTGTGACGTTGTTCAGTAGGTTATATATATATATATATGTGTAGTATATATTATATAATATATATTATATATGTAACATATAATATATATTTTTAAATATATATATATTTTAGTGTCTTTTCAGACAGTGTCTCACTACGTAGCTAGCTCATGCTACCTTTGAACTCACTATGTAGCCCATGCAGGCCTCAAACTGGTGTTGATCTTCCTGCCTCAGCCTTCTGAGTGCTGGGATTATAGGTGTGCACCACACCTGGCTCGCTATGCTATTTTCAATAAAACCATTTAAGCAAGCATGAAAAACTAAAACTTAGGTGAAATAACTCAAGCCAAAATCTAAGGAAATTATCTGTTGTGGGCTTATAATCAGTATAGGAATACAAGTAGCCGGTTAAAATTTGAAAGTCTTTTATTAGCTGAACTCAGGGACTGTCAGCAAATACACCTGTTTTAGAGCCTAAGTGAGTGGTGTTAATCAGGGAACATGGTTAACTGTGTATATGGGGGGAGAGAGACAAAGAAAACACAGAAATATGAAGAGTATATGCAATATATCCTGCTTGTCAAACTGTTAAAATATATAGCATGGATCCTGTTTGTCAAACAGATCATCCAGATTTTTTTTTCTTGCTATATATCTGGCTACTTTTTTCCTGTTATGTTTAGGGTCAGCGCTTTCTCAGGGTATATTTCCTCTGTATGTTTACTCATTTCACATGCAGGCTTGTTTTTACAATTCTGAGGTCAGCTTAAGTTTTACCATGGCAATACTTATGCTAAGAGTCTGGGTTTAGCCCATCACATTATTTATTAGAAGTTATTTTATGTTATTAGACAATATCCCCAAGGAATCAATCTACTATAACTGAAAAAGAACTGAATTCTAGAAACACTTAACAAAGTATTAATATCTCTACTCCAAATTCCTCATGTTTTAAAGGACTAGGTAGAATAGTTGCCGTCTAGTTTTTATAACCTGTGAATCTATGATTTCCCCTTGTTTCCTAAATAACAAATGTTTTAATACTGTTTTAGAAATAAGAATACTAGAGCCGGGCGTGGTGGCGCATGCCTGTAATCCCAGCACTTGGGAGGCTGAGGCAGGAGGATTGGTGTGAGTTCGAGACCAGCCTGGGCTACAAAAGTGAGTACAAGGCCAGGCTGAACTGCATAGTGAGACTCTGTCTCAAAAAGACAAAACAACAACAACAACAACAAAAAGAAATAAGAACACTAAAGTATTTTGGAAAAACTAGTGTTATTTCTAGTGTTAACAAATCGTGCTCATAAATGATATCTGTGGTCAGCTTATGAAGGATGGCACAGCTACTTCTCTCTAGAGAAACTTGGCTGTATCTTAGGCTATAGGCAAAGTACAGGGTCAGGAATCTGGTAACAATGGCTTTTGTGTCCTTTGGGGACAATCTGTCTCTGAGAAGTACTGTACTGGATGGCTCGGTGTTATATAATAATCTGTGCATCAGAATCTCCTGAGGAGCCTGGCTGAGACGCTGCTCTCTGGACCCTCCTTTGACTCACTGCAGCAGAACCTTCAGAGTAGTCTCCATGGAGAACTGACCCCTGCTTGACTGAGTGATTCCCAAGATGCTTTCCATTCTGGAAGTCCTGGACTGATGGTTTATTAATGATAATAACTGTCTCTGCACATGCTCACCTGCTACTTATCCACCACATTATTTTCTTATGTTCTTTACATTTGAACCTTTCCAGTAGCAGGGAAGTATTTGCTAGTAATAAAAAAGGATTTTTAAACTGTTCTTATGGAAGGGAAGTGTGACATAAAGTACAAATCTGTGAATTACCATGAAATGAATACATGTGTGTAAACACCATTTCCAGTCAAGAAATGAAGTGTTACTGTCCACTGAAGCTCCTCATGTCCCTCTCCTGGTCACTGTGTCATCCAGTCTCCATGAGTTGTTCTGAAATGATGTGTGTACATTCTTTGCTGCTTATATCAGAGTATTAATGTAGCTCAGTATGTTTTTATATGTACAAGTGCAGACTTCTAGCTCTTTTTAAATAAAATTTTAATATTTTATTTTATTTTTTCTTGTTTCAGAACCTTTATTTGTTTATTCACTCATTTTTATGGCCAGCTCAGCCTGTAGGGCTGGCGCAGCATGTGGTGCCGGGGATCGAACCGCGGTCCCTGAAGCCGCCCGAGCTTTCCCAAGCAGGGGCTTTAGACCACTGAGCCATCCCGCCGGGCCCCTAAATAAAATTTTAATAAATTTACTTTTATAGAAAATTGCAAATAAAAAGTGGAAAGTTCCCATGTGTGCTTCAATTACATTTATTTAATTTTAGCATTTTTTATGGTATATATGAAATGAAGCAAAATAACTACTTCTGGGATGTTACTATCAGTTCAACTACACTTCCTGTTAATGTATCACCAGTTTTCCACTCATTTCTTTCATTGTTCCAGTATCCAATTCAGGAGATCCCATGGGTTCCAGCTCCTCTTCTTTTTTTTTTTTTTTTGTCTTTTTGAGACAGGGTCTCGCTATGCAGTTCAGTCTGGCCTTGAGCTCACTTTCATAGCCCAGGCTGGTCTCGAACTCGCACCGATCCTCTTGCCTCAGCCTCCCGAGTGCTGGGATTACAGGCGTGCACCACCACGCCCAGCTCCAGCTCCTCTTCTTATAGCAAATTCCTATGAGAGTTATTCATAGGTGATTGATTGGCTATTTGGGGGCATCGTTCAGCCACTAGGTTCAATCTCCAGCATTATAGAGAGAGGCAGAGACACAAAGACAGCAAAGAGAGAGGGATGAAGGAAGAAAGGAAAGGAGGGAGAAAAAATGGAGAGAAAAGGGGAGAAGAGGAAGGAGGAAGAAAGAAAGGAAAGAAAGATATGAAAGAGGAAAGGCCCTTACCTCTTGCCCCATCTTTGTAACTGTCCTCTATCATCTTAGATTTGATCTTTGTTAGCACCCATAGCATTTATAAGCATTTGAAGAGTAGCATTGCTAGTTTATGGCTTCCTTTGCCTATCCTGGTACTTGCTCAGTGGCCTGCCAGCAAACCTGCTGTACTTCCAACTACTAATGACAGCAGAGCTATCAGCAGCAGGTACAGATGCTGAGCTCTCAGTGTGGTCCTGTAGTTCTTCCCTACAAGAACACCAGCCCAGCCAGCAAGTTGGTAGCCAATATAGTAACTGGAGGAATGATATCATTAATTTAGGCTTCAGGTCCTAGTGGAGCCATTAACTATAGGGATACTTTTGTATTGTATATTGCTGTTTTTACCCTTTATGGCATCTAGCTATAGCAAAGATGATGGCCCATAATGTCTGAAATATTTACCACATGTCCCTTTATCAAAAGGTTGCAGACCCTGTGTAGAACCAGTAGAAACTGTTCTCAATATTTGGAATATCAGGTCCACAAACCAAGCAATATTGACTTCTCTCCATATCATTTCCATAAACTCATTTGTAGAATTTTTATTATTTTTAATAAGAAATAACAATGGAACAGTTTCAAAACATGTTAGTGGTACATTCCCAATAAATTATACAATGCATATTATTGTTCTCAGAGTAGTTATTGAGAGCACAGGATGCAGGCATGATACTTTTTCTAATCATTATTGATATAGAAATTTCTTCTCATTGAACTAACAGAAAGTAGTTATATACATAGTCCAATATTTCATAACAGTAGTGGGTTATTGGCAGAACTGGCAATGTTGGAAGCTGTTGATTTAAGCCTTTTATAGCTCAACATACTAATCTAGCTTTACTTTTTATGCCTTGTGCTTAAACTTTTCTGCTGGGTGGTTAAGGGCAAGTTAAAGCAAGATCTGTACAACAGAAAATGTAACTTTTGTATCTTCCAAGTTAGTCAAATCCCCTCAGGATTTACCTTTAAGCCATGTACAGTGCTTGGTAGCACTGTTGTCAGCGTCAGCCATCTGGATGAGTCACAGCCATTGCTTGATCAGTTTGCTCTTATCAAAGCCCAAGAGAATGTTTTGTCTCTAGGTGACTCACCTTAGGCACACTACATCAACAATCCCTTTCCTCTGTGGCCCCAAAATTTCCTTGAATAGAACATTTGAGACACCACTGAGTTATAGGATGTTACAGCCCATATCCTCTGTACGCTTCCACACTTATGTCCTGAGTCCTCGCTGATCTTGAAGGGCTAGGGCCAAACTATTGGCTATCCTTGTAGCTCTTCTTTTTCTCTAATTTTTGATCTGTAAACTTCTATTCTTAATCCCCCAGAAGAAAAGCTTAGTGATACTATTACTCTATAACATAAGTACTTGAGCTTAAAATCACTGTCTTCCTGAATATCAAACATCTTTTTTTTTTTTTTTTTTTTTTTTTTTTTTTTTTTTTTT
>PVJA010030004.1:0-26199 GCA_004027025.1 Myocastor coypus
TCCATGGGAGATGGTGGAGACTTTTGAATTGGATCCTACTGGAAGGCGTTAGCTCCTGGGGGGGATATCTTTAAAGGGGGTACTTGGACTTCAGCCCTTTTCTTATCTTTGTTCTACTTATTAGCCACCATGAGCTTTGTTCTGCCATGTGATCCTCACCATCACATTGCTTCACCACAGGCCCAAAATCATGTGGCCAGTGGGCTGAAACCTCCCAAATCTATGAACCAGAATAAATATTTTCTTTTTTATAGATTTGTCATCTCAGGTATTTTGTTACAGCAACAGAAAGCTAACAAATCCAAGAAGAAAGGATGAATTATGATGTATCTGTGTTAAACTCTGTATAACTGTTCTCATACTGGAAGCTGAACTGTATTGACCCATATTATGAAAATTGGTTGCTTACACTCATTTTTGACAAGCTGTTGGAAATGCCCAGTTGCAACATTAGGGACTTTCAGATTGAAGTCTGAAAACATGGTCATAAGTGTTTGCTCAGTGTGACAGATTCTTGCTGTCTCTGAGGCATCAAAGACTTGAAATAATCTACAGCAAGGAAGGCAGTAAAAAGCCCTGGGTGCTTGGTACTTTCTGGAATGTGTTTGTGTTACCAATTTCTCTGCCCTAAGATGCAATACCTGACACCTGCAATTTGAAGGAGGGTTGATTTATTTTATCTCAGAGTTTCCATTGATGTTTGGCATGCTCTGAGGCAGAAACAGGATGGCAGAGGGATCTGGGGAGGAAAAAATGCTCAGTGCATGACAGCCAGGGGGCACAGAGGAAAGAAAAGAGCCAGTGATGAGGACATAACCAGGTTACATCCGCAGTGACTCAACTCTAACCAGGCCCTGGGATCTAAGATCTACCATGGTTCAGTAACTTTCCAGATACTTGAAAATTTGGGGGTAAGGAAAACAATTAAACAGAAGAGGGAAAGGGAGAAAACAAGAGGAAAATGATGCAAGAAGAATAAATATAAATAGCTATCAGTTATAACCATCAATATAAATGGTCTCGACCCACTAATCAAATGAAATAGATTACAGACTAGCTCAAGAAGCAAGATCTGACAATATTCTACACATAAGAAACACATTTAATTAAAAATAAATTTATATTCTGAAAAGCAAAGAATGGAAAATAATACTCCATGTGACAGGAACTCATTAAAAAGTAGAGGCAGCTATTCTATTTGTAGACAAAGTGGATTTCAAGCCGAGACTGATTAAGAAAGACAAAGGTCACTACATACATCCTTGCAAAGGGAAAAATCCAAGATGTAGATGTAACAAGCAAAAATGTATATTCCACAAATACCACTATACTCAACTACATAAAAAATATTAAAAGACACGAAAAATCAAATAAGTAGTAATAAAATTATATTAGGAGATCTCAATACTCCACTATCATAAGTAGATCAACTACACACACACACACACACACACACACACACACACACAAAATAACAATGAAATATTAGAACTAAACCAAACTTTTACACAAATGGTCTTAGTAGATGTCTATAGTGTTGTACCCCCCAACATCAGAATATACATTCTTCTCACCTGCACATGGGATGTTCTCCAAAATAGGCCATATACCAGCTCATATAACATGCTTAAGTAAATGCAAAGAATTTGAAATTGTGCCATATATATTACCAAATCATAGGGCCATGAAATTGCAAGTCAATGGCAAAAGAAACAGAAGAACTTCACAAATGCACAGAAATTAAATAGTACTCACCTAAACAACCAACTGGGTCACAAATGAAATTAAAGGAGAAATTAGGCAGTTTCTATAATTAAATGATAATGACATAAAATATACCAGAACTTATAGAGTGCAATGAATGCAGTCCTATGAGGGAAATTCATAGTAGTGCATATCCATAGCAGGAAAACAGAGCAAAGACAAATAGCTTAATAGTGAACCTTAAACTTCCAGAGAGAGGGGAACAGGTTGAGCCAAAAGTTAGTATGAGGGAAGAAATTATAAAAATTGGAGCAGAAAATGCATTGGAGACTAAGAAAATAATACAAAGAATCAATGAATTGAAAAGATGGTTCTTTGAAGATTAAATAAAATTGCCAAACCCTTAGCCAGCCTTAGTTAAAAAAGGAAGTGAAAGACTCAAATCCATGCAATTAGGAATGAAAAAGATGAACTCACAATAGATCCAGCAGAAATCCAGATCAATATCTATTTTGAGAACCTATATTCTAATGAGATGGAGAGCACAGAAGTGATAGATTCCTAGATACATATGAACTGCAATGATTAAGTCAGGAAGATATTAAAATTCTACACAAATCAACATCAGTCAATAAAATCAAAGATGTAATTAAAAACCTACCAACAAAGAAATTCCCAGGTCTTGATAGATCCACTGATGAATTCTACAACAAATTAGAGAACTACTACAGCTGCTTCTCAAATTCTTTAATAAAATTGAAATGGGAGTAATACTCCTAAGTCATACCTAGAAGTGTTACACTGGTAACCCAAATCAGAGAAGAATCCAACTAAGGAAAAGAATTACAGGCCAATCATCCTAATGAATATAGATGCAAAAATATTCAATAAGATCCTGAAAAACATTATGCAATATCATACTCCATGACCAAATAGCATTCAACCCAGGGAGGCAGTGATGATTCAACATATATAAATCAATAAATGTAATATACCATATTAACAGAGTCAAGGACAAAAACAATATGATCATTTCAACAGATGTAGAAAAACATTTATGATAAAAAGAATCTCTGCAGGAAATTGGAATAGATAGTCTTTATCTCAACCTGATATGAGCCATCTGTGGCAAATCACCAGCCAGCATGACACTATATGGTCAAACACAGAAAACTCACAATGACAAGGACAAGTCAAAGATGTTCACTGCCACTTTTAGTCAGCAAATTCTGGAAACTTTAGCCAGAATACTTAGAGAATAGAAAGGAAAGATAGGAAAGGAAGAAGCTAGATTATCATTTTTTGAGACTGACATGATATCCATTTTTTTTTTTTATAAAAGGCTTTTATTTTTTATTTTATTTATTTATTTATTTATTTATTTTTTCTTGTTTCAGAACCTTTGTCTATTCACTCATTTTTATGGCTGGCTCAGCCCGCCCCGAGGGCAGGGCTGGCGCAGCATGCGGTGCCGGGGATCGAACCGCGGTCCCTGAAGCCGCCCAAGCCTTCCCATGCAGGCGCTCTAGACCACTGAGCCATCCCGCCAGGCCCCTGACATGATATCCTACATAGAAGACATCCAAAACTCCACCAAAGTACTTGTAGATTTAATAACTAAATTAAGTCACGTAGCTGGATACAAAGGCAACACTTAAAAATCAATAGCATTGTCATAGACAAGTAACAAATTCACTGAGAGAAAAATTAGGGAAACTACACTTTTCACAATAGCACCCCCAAAAATATACATAGGAATCAATCTAATGAAGAAAATAAAGACCTCTACATTGAAAACTACAGTACCCTGGGCTAGTTGTGGAGGCACATGTCTGTAACCCAAGCCACACTTCCAAAAAAAAAAACTTTTTTTTGTATTTTTGAGACAGGGTCTTGCTATGCAGTTCAGGTTGGCCTTGAGCTGAATTTTGTAGCCCAGACTGGTCTCGAACTCACACCAATCCTCCTGTCTCAGCCTCCCAAGTGCTGGGATTACAGGCGTGTGCCACCATGCCCGGCTCCAAAATTTTTACTTATATTTAATGTAACCCTGATTGAAACTCTAACAGGATATCTCACAGGATTAGAGAAAACAATCCTGAAACTCACTTGGAACCAGAAGAGACCTAGAAAATAAAACTAATTCTGGGCAACCAAAGTAACGTAGGGGGCATCACAATTCCTAACTTGAAATTAACCTGCTAAGTTACTGTGTTTAAAACAGCATAAAAATAAAAAAATAAAACAGCACAGTAGTGGGGAAAAAAAAAAAAAGACCAGAGGATGAATAGAATCAAGTAAAAGCTGCAGCAACACATTTAGACACACTTAGTCATATTATCTTAAACAAAGGTACCAAACATCTTCACCAGAAGACAGCTAGGTTCTTTAATAAATGCTGTTGAATAAAGTGGCTGTCCATGTGCCAGTGGTTAAAATTGCTGTCACATCTTTCACCTGCACTAAATTAAAATCAAATGCATCAAAGATATAAATATCAAAGCAAAAACACTAAATCTGTTGGAAGGTATGGGACTCTTTAAGACATTATCATGGGCAAGGATTTTATGAATGAAACCTCAGTCCCACAGGAAATATCACAAGGAATCAACTTGGATCTCATATTATTAAAAAACTTTTGCACATCATGGGAAACCACCAGCAGAGTGAAGAGACAGACTGGGAAAAAAACATTTTGCCACCTGTCTGTCAGACAAAGGACTAATGTTTAAAATATATTGAAAAGTAAAACAATTAGACGTCCACCCAATTTAAAGACCAAACCCAAAAATGGGTGTCTGAAATGAGTAAATATTTCTCAAATGAAACACAGGTGAGGGCCCAGCGGGATTGCTCAGTGGTCTAAAGCACCTGCTTGGGGAAGCTTGGGCTGCTTCAGGGACCAAGGTTCGATCCCCGGCACCACATGCTGCGCCAGCCCTGCCCTCGGGGTGGGCTGAGCCGGCCATGAAAATGAGTGAATAAACAAACAAAGGTTCTGAAACAAGAAAAATAAATAAATTAAAAAAGGAACACGGATGGCAGTTAAATAGATGAAAAAATGTTCAACATCACTAGTCATTTGAGAGAAATTAAAACATTGCAGAGATTTTAACTCACTCCAGAAAGAATGGCTGTTATCAAGAAATCAACCAATAATAAATTTTAGGGAGGCTGTGTGGAAAAAGAAATCCTTTTCCACTGTTGGTGGGAGTTCAGACTGTGCAACCCCTGTGGAAATCAGTGTGAAGATTCCTAAAAAAGCTAAGACAAGAGGTTCCATTGGACCCAACTATTCCCCTCCTTAGTATCCTCCTGAAAGAATTAAAGGTATCATGCCACAGCAACATACGCGGGCACATGTTTATGACAGCACAGTTTGTAATAGCTAAATCTTGGAAACAGCCCATATGCCCAACAACTGATGAACTGATAAAGAGGATATGTTGTTGTTTTTAATATAATAGAGTATTAACCAGAAAGAAGGATAAGCTTGAGATATTTCTAGGCAAATACATGCACGTTAAAATCATACCCTTAAATGAAATAAATCAGAAACCTATGTGTCAATATTACATGGTTACTCTGGTATGAGAAACCAAAAGTGTAAATAAGGACCAAAATTTATAACAGATATTGGAAAATGGGAAGAAAATGCTCAAATGAGAAGGTGAATGGGGTGGGGGAAAAGGGATAAGACGAAAAAAGAACAGAAAGATAAAATGGAAAACAAAGCTTTTGTAAGTAAAGAGAAGGGCTGAAGGAAGGGAAGGTAAATGGAAAATAAAGAAACAAAATGTGCCATGCACAGGTGTAATTCCCTGTGATGAATATTATCATAGTGTATATCTAAATGTATCAATAAAAAGAAGTTAGATAATATAAACAATGGCTAGCCATAGTTCCAGTATGGGAAACACCTGGAATTATATTGAAATATATCTTACATAAATATTTGGTCACAGATGAACCCCATGGAATTCCTGGCATCCATTCTTATTCAGCATTTATTTGTTCAATTAAAAAAGCCCAAAACCTTATTATTATTTTTTTAAGAATTTATTTTAATTTATTTTTTTTCTTGTTTCAGAACTTCTGTTTGTTTATTTATTTTTATGGCCTGCTCAGCCTGCCCTGAGGGCAGGGATGGCACAGCATGTGGTGCTGGGGATGGAACTGCGGTCTCTGCAGTTGCCCAAGCTTTCCTAAGCAGGTGCTTTAGACCACTGAGCCATCCTGCCAGGCCTTATTATTATTATTATTATTGGCATTACTATAAGCCAGGATGAGTTTGGTAGGTCTCACTTTGCATGCTTCTCTTCTGCCATGGCAAGGACACATATGCACTGGGCAGAGTCCTCACTGGAGGGCACAGTTGTTTCTGAAGATGACCAGCAGCAACCCATCTCTTTCCTGGATCTCTTAGAAGCCTCATCTAACATATCGCTTCCAAGGGTAGTGGGCCAGACCACTCATTGCTAAAAATCAAAGTGCTTATAAACACAAGTAGTGAAGGAGGATAAGTTGCTCCTGCAGCTCAGGTGATGGGGAAAGGAGTAGACACATTTGGATCACCATTTAGTCACATCAGCATCTCCAGAAACAAGGAGCAAGACCTCCTGGCCACCTGACATGAAGATCAGTAGGAAATTTGGAAACCAATAGGTTTGACCATGGAATTTGTCCCTTTCATTCTCAATGATAATCTGTTTTGGATAATAAATATATAATTCTAGTCATAGTTATTTATCATATATGCAGACTACCTTGTCTTCTGGGTGATCATGATGGATGTATTGATATATTCAGTTAGTCATTTTTTCCATAAATTCTGCCAATATAACCATAAGGAAGTAAAATGTTTTAAGCCCATAAAACTAAAGAGTAGAAGCGTAGAGGAAACAGAAATGCCAGGAAGCCCAATACAGTAGGAGCAAAGGCAGCTGGGTGGCACTGACTGAGACAGCAGAGTCAGGAGGCTGCAGCTGGGGCACTTGTGGGATTGCTGGGCCATCGTTGTGTGCATCTCAAGGAAAACATGGGTAAGTGTGGGCCTTCATGCCAGGGGAGTGACTGAGTCTGGTGTGTCCTCACGACCAGCATCTCCCAGCCCAGGATTCGACAAGAGAATGAAAACCTGTATAACACAGTTGCATGACTCCTCCCTCAGCGCTCCCGAAGATGGCACCCAGCCAGTGGGACTTGGGCTGTGGTGAAGGTTTTCATTCCCTGCAGAGGCCCAGTGCTGAAGCTTCTTATGGTGGTGTTGCTGTAGCCTCCTCCCACCTCCCCACCCCACCCCCGACCCCACCACCAGACTGTGTTGACCTGCTCAAGCTGAAGAGTGGAGGAGTCTTTTCTGGGGAGTGAAAGAACTGCAGAGAAAAAGCCTACAAATCCTGACAGTGAAACCCTTCAGTTGATAAGCTCTGGCCCAGACCTGGAGTTTTCAATCAACATGTTAGTGTCCTTTTTCCTGTGACAACCAGTACATTTCCAGAGGTCTGAAGGATGCTTCCCTTGTGAAAGACAAAGGCCAATATAAACAAACAGAAGAAAGGGACCAGAGGAAACAGAGATGATGAGAAACTGCACGCCTTACAGTAACTCTTAATTAAAACCCTAAGAGCAAAACTCTACCTCTGAAACAAAAGCAGCCAGAAATATTTTGAAATTGAAAAGTAAGCTTCAGGAGACATTTGGAAAATAAAGTTGAGAAAATCTAGCAAGTCATAGTTAAACAGAGAATGCAAAATAAGAAAAGTAAGAACATTTACAGTGAATTGAGGATTTAAGAAGATTGGAATGATAAAACAGTAAAATGTCAAGGCAATTAATAAAGAAATCATGTAAGAATTTCCAGGATTCTAAAGGATCACATCTCTGGACACACAGGGTATACCAAGTTCTCTGCACAAATAATAAGTTCATAAAGATCCATATTAGTGGAAAAGCAGATTATATACAAAAAATTAAGAAATCAAAGTGATTTATTGCAGGTAACACAGAAAGCTAGGAAGGAATGAAGCAAAGCCCCCCAAATCTGAGAAAAACTTATTTTCAACAATAAATTCTTCACCCATTTGTCTAAATTACTTTCTTTTGCTAACACACAATACCTGGCAGGACACCCACCAGTTAAAGGAGAAAATGTTTTATTAGCTCATAGTTTCTAGAGGTTTTGATTCATTGTAGACTGGCTCCAAGGCAGGGCTGCTTGGCAGAGAGAACAGTCCATAGCAGGGTAGGCAGAAAACAGCAATCAGCAAACCTGCCAATCCCTTTTATTCCATCCAGGCTACAAACCTTTTGGTGGTTCAACCCTCATCCAGCATGGGGCTTCTGTCATCAGAAAATTCATTCAGCCACATGTAGAACTATACTATTTCCAACCCATGGATTAATTTAGTACCACACACCCTTAAATCCAGTGTTGCACTCTTAATCCATATTCAAATACCCTGAATCCAGCCACTCCATGAAGCCCCAGCTATGACCACATGAAGCTATGTGGGGACACCATAGGTACAAGTTATAACAGCAGCCACTGTGAAGGTGGAATAAAAAGTTTCAGACAATTAGATCCCAGGTACCCTTTTCTAAACAGCAACTAGAAGATGTCCTTTAGCAAGACAGAGGAAATAAATCAAGAAGGAAGAAAATCCAGGAGATGGAACCCAAGCAGAGGAAAGAGAAGCTGCTGGCAAATGGGGTGGAGAATCTGGGGTACCAGGAGGGATCTCCAGAATGAAGAAGTACTACGTGTAACAAGTCTCACCTAAGGAATAGTGTTCAGGACACTTTTCCAGAGCTGTGGAAACTATAGGAAGAATGAGTGGAAGGTATATAAGAAAATGAAGCAAATGGGAATCCCATGGTGGAACTAGGAAGGCAAAGTGGATTGTGAACATTAGGATGTTTTTGCTTGAGAAAGAAGCTGTTTCTAGCTTTACTTTTTATGCCTTGTGGTTAAACTTTTCTGCTAAGTGGTTAAGGCCAAATTAAAGCAAGACCGATATAACAAAACATGTAACTTTTGTGTCTGACAAGGTCAGTCAAATCCCCTCAGGATTTACCTTGAAACCATGTACAGTGCTTTGTAGAACTGTTGTCTGTGTCAGCCATCTGGATGAGTCATGGTCATTGCTTGACCAGTCTGCTCTCTGTGAAAGCCTGAGAATGTTTTCTCTCTAGGTGACTCTTCTTCAGAACACGGTATATCTTCAATCTCTTTCCTCCATAGCCCCATAATCTCCTTGAACAGAAAATTTGGGACACCGCTGAGTTATATAGCATGTTACAGTACATGTTCTCTTATGTCCTGAGTCCTCACTGACCTTGAAGTGCTAGGAGCAAAGTATTGGCAATCCTTGCAGCACTTTTTTCTCTAATTTTTTGGTGTGCAAACTTAAGTTGCTAACCCTCCAGAAAAGTAAACCCAGATAAGTATGCTGAGCTATAAAAAGCTTAAGTCAACAGGTTCTAACAATGCCACTTCTGCTGATAGCCCACTATTATTATGGAATATTGGACTATGCATATAACTACTTTATCTTAATTGAATGAGAAGAAATTTTGTACCAATAGTGTTTAGAAAAGGTATCATGTCGGCATCTTGTACTCAGCACGACTACTATGAAGACAGTATGCATTGCATTAATTATTGTGGCTGTCCTACTAATGTATTTTGGAACGGTCTCATTGTTATTTCTCATTAAAAGTAATAAAATTATAAAAAAAGAACAACAATTCATTTTGGGTTTTTTTTGTTTGTTTGTTTGTTTGTTTTTGTCTTTCTGAGACAGGGTCTCAGTATGCAGTTCAGGCTGGCCTTGAGCTCACTTTTGTAGCTGAGGCTGGTCTCGAACTCACACCAATCTTCCTGCCTCAGCCTCCCGAGTGCTGGGATTACAGGCGTGCGCCACCACGCCCGGCTCTAACAATTCATTTTGAAAGCAAGCAGTAACATGCAATTATATGTCCAGTCTCATATAATTATCTCTGTTAATCTGAACAACAGATTTCATGATAAAAATAGGTAATACATCAACCATAGTTTTAAAAAAATGTTTTGTGTGTTTGGCACAGCATCTCACTGTGCAGCTCAGACTTGTAGTGATCCTACTGTGTATCAACCACTGTTAAGCGGCGATACTTGCTTTAAAAAATTGTAACATGTGTACTGTTTTTGACTCTCTGTCTTTGTTTCTGATTTTTGTTCTGGCTTTTGTTTTTATTCTTCAAAATAAAATTAGAAAAAAAATGGAAAAGAAAAAAAAAAAAAAAAAAAGGAAAAGAAAGCTGTTGCTTCAAACTCCCTCATGCTGAGTGAGGGTGTAACCCAGCTGCCCTCTTTTCCTCAGCTCAGATGAGTGAGTCCCAGGAGTGTGGGACTGATTTCCTCACCACAGAAGGGGAAGCGCCCCAAGTGGCTGGGAGATAGAACTGTGTAGGAATCTCCTTGTTTAATAATTTCTCACAAAGCCCTTCCTACTCTTCCTGTCAAAGCTCCTGCATACCTGAACATGGTGAGATGGTGATTGGAGACCTTGAGCCACCCCTCCGTCTCCTCAGAAATCTGACTAACTCCTTTTTCCTTCACCAAAATAAATACATTCTCTCCTGTGTTTCTTGGGATGTCATGGGCAGTACAGACCTGAGCAGCTGATAGTAATGAGATCAACATAAGGAAATTGTAAGTTTTAACTGGCTAAGCAGCATACGCCATATATACAACCATAATTGCACAGACCTTAATATTTAACCAAAATTTGCAGTTTAGCAGGGCTGCAAAGCTAACCTTTGAGGCTTGGAGCTGTTTGCAAAAAATGCACTGAACAAAAGTTTGCTGGGCTCCTTTGTATGTTTAGCTCAGAGGTGGCTGCAACGAGTAGGCTGAAGATACTGACTGCACAGTCTGAAGAGAGAGATTGAAAAGTAATTTGTGTTAATAAGATGCTTCCAGCAAATTCCCTGAGGCCTTGGTTACAGATGTGCCCTGTTCCCTTCTGAAAGCTCTGATCCTTTAAGTGGATGGCAATTTACACTTGAAAAAGGATTCCTACCTTAGCAATGTTTTCGCTGCAGGGTTCTTTTCACTGGGCGCATTTGGTATTTATTTACACACATTAAGTGTTAAAGAGAGGCAATGCTGTAATATAGAATTCCTTTTCTGACAAAAGGGAAAGTTTATATGTTTGGGTCTTAAATATGTTCCCAGAATTGCTTAACTTGCCCCCTCACTACTCTATCTTTATCTCTTGGCAGAGGCCTAAGCTCCCCTGGGCTTGTCCATTTCCTGTGAGCTCTGTAAATCCTCTAAGATTCATTGTGTCTGTGAAGCTCTTATCATATGATGCTTTGATTCTGAGACAGGATGACTGTTCCACTTTCACATACCACCAGGAGGAGGTCTGCTAAGGCCTGAAGGTGGATGACCTCTTCAACAAGAGACAAGGGCATTTCCCAAGAGGAAATGGGATAAAATAAAGGCATTAGGCCTCTCCTTCAGCAAACGTAATCTAGAATAGACCTCTGCCTGACAGCGCTTCCGTGTTGATGGCAATGTTCTATGCTATTTAATTCCTTAACCACATGTGGCTCTGGAGGACTTTCAGTGACATCAAGGAAATGAGATTATAATTTACTTTTTTTTTTTTTTTTCTTCTGTATTTAGGACAGGGTCTACAGGATCTCACTAAGTCCATCTGACTAGCCGTGATTCTCCTGTTTTCAGCCTCCCAAATGCTCTGATTATAGGCATGTACCACCACACCCAGTCTCAATCACCCAGGAGCATGGCTGGCATGGCATGCTGGGGATCAAACCCTAGCCACTGCACTCTGCCTAAGCAGACACTTTAGTCTCCTGAGCTATCAGGCCAGCCCATTAATTTGTTTTTAATTTTATATCTAAATAGCCACAGAAGACCTCAGAGGAAAGGGATAAATGAAGTACAGTGTGCCTAGGGAGAGTTACCTGGGGAGAAAACATGCTCTCAGGCTTTCGCAGAGTGCAAACGGGTCGAGCAATGGCCGTGACTCATCTTGATGGCTGACACTGACAACAGTTCCACAAAGCACTGTGTTTGGTTCCAAAGTTAATCTTGAGGAGATTTGACCTTGGAAAATACAAATTATGAAAGTTTTGTTAGACAGGTCTTGCTTTAACTTGCCCTTGATCACCCAGCAGAAAAACTTAATTATGAGGCATAATACACAGAGCTAGATTAGTATAGTGAGCTGTAAGAGGCTTAAATCAACAGCCTTGAACATTAGCGGTTTCACCAGTAACCCACTGCAATTATGAAACATTGGACTATGCATTTAACTACTTCCTCCTAGTTCAAAGAGAAGAAAACTTCTTCTTCTTCTTCTTCTTCTTCTTCTTCTTCTTCTTCTTCTTCTTCTTCTTCTTCTTCTTCTTCTTCCTCCTCCTCCTCCTCCTCCTCCTCCTCCTCCTCCTCCTCCTTTTTCTTCTTGTTCTTTCTTTTTTCCTCAACCAACATTGATTAGAAAATTTATCATGTCTACACCCTGTGCTCTGTTTAACTTTCATGAGGACAACAATACACAGTGTGTCAATTATTGCAAGTGTGCTACTAGCATGTTTTGAAACTCTCATATTATTATCTCTTATTAAAAGTAATAAAAAAGTAAAAAAAGAAAAAAGTAACGATAGACTTTATTTTGAATATGTTATTATGTATGTAGTAAAGCTATTATGATTAATTGAAATTTGAGATAAAGTCCAGTTCTCCTTTTGTACAATAATATATCTTCTTTTGTTCTTTTTCTTTTTGCAACAAGATCTCGCTATGCAGTTCAGGCTAGCCTCGAGCTCACTTTTGTAGCCCAGGCTGGTCTTGAACTCACATCAATCTTCCTGCCTCAGCCTCACAAGTACTGGGATTACAAGCATGTGCCACCATGCCCAGCTCTGAAAAATAATATATCTGTACATTGAGATCTTTGGCAGCATTTCATAGTTTAGAGATATTTTCTAATTATTAGCATATCTTTCTTGATGGGCGACATTCCTGAATATGTTTCATTTGGCATTCTCTTTCAGAAATCGCTATTCTTTTGTAAATGTTATCACTAAAGTCTGTTCAAAAAGTTCCAGGAGAACAAGAACTTGTTTAGGAACTTATATATGAATGATTCTTTCATATAGTTAATACAACAGAATAAGTATTATACATTACCATTTTTATTAATAAAATTTCAAAGTTACCTACACTTAATGACATGTGAAATAAATTTAGTAGTTACTTAAATGTACATTATGTATGTAAAGTGAATTTGAAATTAATTTATGGCCAATATCTCTAAATGTTGAAACCATATTAACATATTCATGATACACATTTGATAATTTTGTTTAGTTCTTATATTAATTTTAAAGGAAAATAAAACTATATACCATTTAAAAAAATAAATAGCCACAAAAAACTCATGTCTACCACACTGGAAAATGCAGGTCTAAGTAGGACACTGGTTCAGAAAGTTATTTATGTGGCCTTTTAGAATTTCTGGAACCTCCTTTTTCTGGTCTAATACTGAAAACCTAAAATTCCAAGGGGCAGATTGATTACTATAGGGAGAATATGAAGAGGAAGAAGGGGAGATAGGCATGGATGGAGGTAGGGGTAGCAGCTAAGAACAAGAAAGACCAAGAGGTGGGAGTGAGGGGTTGAGGAAGGAGGAGGGAAGCAAGCTTAGAAGATGCTGGGATTGAATGACTGGCCTTGGGATCTATAGGCTTCCCAGAGAGATCGTTCTACAACTGGAGTGAACTTGTTACCAATTTATAACCCCACATAGGCCCATTTCTCCAGTTAGGGTTATTTGCAATAACAAGGTAGAACACTGATGGAGCATAGGAGACACTTATTCTTGGCCAGAAAGTGGAAAATAGGTTTGCAAATCAGCTTGACCTGTTGGGTCAAGGAGGTCACAAAAATGAAGATGAGAAATGAGGGAAAGGGATACACTGATAAAGGAGAGGACTGGTCACGTCTGCCGGGAATGAGTAGAGGTTTTCTGGAATTTGGTGTTATTGCTTTTCGCTCCTTATGTATTTTTTTCTAGTCATCCTCATGGCAACTGTTCACTATCGTGACACTGGGAATGTATGTCACTTAGCATGCAGAGGGGGTTATACAGAGCTTAGCAGTTGTGTGTTGGTCCTTTCAGCCCCCTGAGGCCTAGCAGTTTACTTTGCCCTCCTGAAAAGAACCTCTGGCCTCAAACATAAACAACACGGGGGGGGGGGTATATAAATTTAACTAGGTCAAGTAGGCTGTGCAAGATTAAGACAGGTTAAGAAATTCAATTTTTTGCCCCCCTTTGGTATTAGGGATCAAACTCAGAACCTTGCCCTTGCCAGGTAGGAGTTTAAGCTACTGAGCTATCCCCCCCAACACAAGAAATTCAATTCTTTTTTTCTTTTTTTTTTTTTTACTTTATTTATTTATTTATGGCTCAGCTTGCTCTGAGGCTGGGGCTAGTGCAGTATGTAGTGCCAGGGATTGAACCATGGTCCCTGAGGTTGCCTAACCTTGCCTAAGCAGGCACTTTAGACTGCTGAGTTAGCTCACCAGCCCAAGAAATTCAATTCTATTCATGTTTTCAAAGTCAATATTATCAGGTGTGGGAATGCTAGACTCTCCTTCTAGAAGTGGTTTCTAGGTTCTTTCTGTCCTCAACAAAGAATTAGTCAAGGCAGATGCAAATGCTAGAGGTTTTGCATTTATTAAAGGTATGAAATAAAATAAACGTGCTCTGAAGAGCAAATACAGGACAACCAGAGGTAATAAAAGACGTACACCGTGCTGCCAACCAGAGGGTGTGCACCAGAAAGAGGTTAAGGATGGTGCAAAGTTTGATAGTGGCTGTCATTTGTATTCTTCATTCCTTGGGCTGATGTCAGGTCTAGCGTGTCCTACTAAAACTGTGCTCCAGTTCTAGCAAGAAGAATGGAAGGTAGGACTGTGACTGGTACCAAGTCTAGAACTTTGGGGAAAGTTCTATGCATGTGTCCTGCAGTTTTGTGATCAACAGGTCACACCCACTCACCAGCCAGCTTGCCACACCCTCATCTCCTGCCTCAAATTGCTCATGTATTTTCAGCGATGTTTATCCAATTTCAACTCTTAAAATATGATAAACAAAACTGTGTTTAACATTGGCTAGCAGAACCAAAGTGATCAGTCCCTTTAAAATTAATGGATGAAGCCTAAGGAGTGTATTTACTCACTCACTATAGAACTCCAAAACAAGTGTGTCAAGCACATGTATGCTCATGCCAATAATATTATCTTACTTCTTTTCTGTAATTATCTAAATCCTTCCCTAACTTATTGACTGAAACAGCTCCTTCAGCTCTTATACTAGAAAGTCACAAGGGTACTCTAACAGTCCCCTGTGTTGGCCCCTCCATGTCATGTTTGTTTGTTCTGTTTTTGAGACCAGGTCCCACTGAGTAGTTCAGATTGGCTTTGAACTCACTGTGTAGCCTAGCCTAACCTTGAACTCACAGGAATCCTCCTGCCTCAGCCGCTCAGGTGCTAGGATTACAGGCAAGTGCCACCATACCTAGCACTGCCAGTGACATGTATTTAGTCTGTTTGTGCAGACATATGGACTGACTTAGTGGAGGGACTCAAAAGAACTACAAGGCCAGACTTCTTCTCAAGGAACTGTGCATAAAAAGGATCCAAAGACAGGTTCACAGAATAACATTGCAAGAGTTTATGAAAGGAATAAAATCTCAAAGTACATAATTAATGAAGGCCCATTGAGCAATGGATTTGAGGGAATTGGGTCAAATTAATCAGGGAAAGTTTTATGGAGTCATTTAGAAGCTAGGTTAGAAAGGTGAGTGAGAGTTTAATAGAATGGTGTGAGAGGATTCATCTGTCATTGCTTGCCCAGCTCAAAGGAGGTGTAATTTTCAGCTTATTTACCCAATGTCATTTGTCCTGTTGGTTAATGGGGTGGTTGAAGCAAGGCAGGATTAAGAAAGCTGCTGAGAAAATATAGTAGCATTCAAGGCAGGTTGAAGAAAGACCATTAATATATCATGCCACGGGGCAGGCAGGGACAGGGTGGAATTTGATTTGATGATTTTCTCCTTTGAATGTCATATACCTGAAAATGTCCCCTCCCCTACCCAATTAGGTGAGAGTACAGATACTTCGTAATGGAAGAGGAGACTAAGGGCAGAAAAGCTTGCTACATCTTGAAACCAAAAAGCTATTGACAATGCAGGTGTCAGGAAAGTCCCATCCTGTGAGCCCCCAGGGAGTGGTGGAGCAAATGGAATCCAAGCCTTTTTTGGAAGATGGGGAAAAGCATGCTACCCACCTGCCAGGTGCCAGAACTCTTCCCGGATAAGTCTCAGATTCTGCTAAGATTCTTGGGAGGAGCTGGGTAAGGGTTGTGATAGGCAAGGATATGAATAATTGAGGTAATTCTGATTCAAGGTAGCAAGCAGTGTGATCTGCGCAAAGTGAGATCACACCCCTGTTCTGTCTAGAGTGTGAGTGAGAGCACAGCTGGTGACATTGGACTTTTAGCCATGTCCGACAGTGGAGAAAGCTGGTGAGAAAATACAGAAGCAGGAAAGGAGTAAAGTGTCTAAAGCAACTGAAGCAGCAGTCTTGGTGGTACTTTCCAGTTAGGAGGCAAAGAAGGAAGGTGTGTTAGTTGCCAGACTCATGAAAAATCAAACAGATGTTAAGGGTTGGAACCAAAACATCCCTGAAAATTTCATGTGTTTGAAAAGTGATGGGACTCTGGGAGTGTATTCTTATAAGTGGATTTTATCCACTGACCGGGTAGTAGTTGAATGTGCTCTTAAGGAGATGAAGCTTGCGTGGAGTTGGGTCATGCATATGTGGCCTAGAAGATGGAGTTTTGGCCCTGGTTTCTTTTCTAGCTGTACATTTGCTTTGCAACATTTTCTGAACAAAAATCCACTCTACCCTCCTGCTCCCAGAGATTGAACCCAGGGTGACTAGACAAGTGCTTTATCTCTCACAGCTGTTGACAATGGAGGTGTCAGGAAAGGAGGATCTTTAAGGAAGTCCCTAAAGTCCTGTGAGCCCCTGGGGAGCGGTGGAGCAAAAGGAATCATAGCCTTTTTTGGAAGATGGGCAGAAGCATGCTACCCACCTGCCAGGTGCCAGAGCTCTGCCCAGGTAAAGCTCAGATTCTGCTAAGATTCTTTGGAGAAGCTGGGTGAGGGTTGTGATTGGCAGGAATGCCCCCAGCCTTTCCAAAACATTGCTTTGAGATGCTGCCTTAAAAAGCTGCCTAAGTGGCCTCAAATGTGTGATTCCCCTGCCTCAAGTTTTAGAATAGTTCTGATTATAGGGATGCACCACTATACTTAGGTTGTAAAAAAAGATGTCTAAATAAAACTGAATAAATCTTTCCAAGTATAAAGTGAGTTTCACATACAGGTTGGTATTAAATAAGGGCAGAGATCTTGGGGGAGTTGAACCCAGGATCATGTACCTGAGCCAGTGATGCTGAGAGGAAAGAAGGAGGTACCTCTGTCTCACCCTAGCAGCTCAGCCTCCAGAGCTCATGGCTCAGTGTGATCTGATTTCTGAGCTATTGCTCCCACCGTCCAGTTTTGCACTGGAAAACAATTTAATAGCAACGTTTTTGCCCATCACCCAGTTCTCCTTGCTAGAAAGTCTCAGACCTCTGCCTCCTACTTTGATGGGATAACTTTTAATATTAGGTGACTTGGCTGAAAGTATTTTCATTAACTTTTCAGTTTGCCTTTAAAGATGGGAATCAATGAGGGTCGAGGGCATAAAAAAAATGCTGTTGATTTTCTCTTTTCCCAATAACATAGGCATCGTGCACGTCTAGCGTTGGCTTTCAGATCACATCTACTAGCTGTTGAGATGTATGGTATTTGAAGTAAGGAGTTAAGCGTTTCAGGTTGGGGGTTTCAGCATTGAATATACATGAATGTAGCCAGACATTAAACAGGATCATAATAAAGCAATAAGTCATATGCTGAAGCAAATATGTTCCCAGTTTCCCCTTACTTTTTTAAATATCGAATGCACACGTCTCTGTTCTTATTAGCCAAGTGCTTTGTTTTCCGTCTGCTTTTCCCCTGGCATGTCTTAAAGAGAGCTTTTGCATAGAGAAGGGCTGTCAGCCTTTCTTAAATAAAAAACAAGGAAAAGTAAGTAAGGACTGTTTGTGTGTGCATGTCATGCTTTCGATACTGGTCCCTGTAGTCATTTGGGCTTGTTTGTTTTAATGAGTAAGGTTTGGACCTTGCTGTCCTTGTAGGTATATTAACTCCGCACAAAGGCTGGGAGCGTATGGCGTGAATAACAAATCAAGGATCAGAAGCTTCAGGTCAACAGGGCATTCATAAAAGCTCAGTGCCCTGGCTGAAACTGTAATACCACTGGTGGGGGGGAGACAAGATAAAGAAAGGCCTTTGCAGCCTGGAGGGAGGGGATCAGCACAAATTAGGTGCTATTCTTATAAAGGAGAGTTCACTTTCACACTGACTTTTGAACATATTTGGTGGGAGACTGAAACCTCAGCTTCCTAGTAATCTTTTAGAATGGCTTATTCCAGGTAGCCAAGCATAAAGAATAGCCAGAAACTGATCACATTAAGCACAAAATATTATAGGAACTGTATTGGATGGAACACATATATTGGACAATGTCTAAAATTGGCAAACATTTTAGACAATGTTTGACACACTCTCCTGAAAAAATTAATTGGAAGATTACAGACTAGAAGTGAAGAGAGCTGGAATACACACAGCCTAATTTACTTATTAAAGGACTTTGGGGGAAATTAATCATCCTTATTGAGTCTCAGTTTGTTAATCTATAAAATGGTCATAATTGTATTATATAGTAAATTCAGTATAGTATTGATTCATGGTCTAACATAGCAAGTAGTTTTCATCATTATCTTGTTTTAAGCCTCTAGCCTGACTCCAGTCTTCCATATTTTTAATATACATGATCTGAAAAATGAATAAAAATTTACCTAGGAGGATAAGGAGAATATACTTCACAAAAGTAGAAGGATTTATAGCTTGAGGGCTTCCCTGGGAGCTACCTAGTTTCCATAGAGCAGGATTGAGAGCTGAGTAGGTGGCATCTATCCACGTGATAGCAGTTTGAAATCTAAAAGTTTCTGCCAAATAGCCTGCCATAATCAGGATACCTTCCCTGGGGTCGGACATTGATTCTCTAGACATTTCTTATTGTATCAGAAATTTCTTATTCTATATGGACGACAACACACAGGTCTCTAAGGAAGGACATGCTGCCCAGCCTTGAGTACGATTAGCCGTAATCTCCTGCAGTCGCTCAGCTTTAGAGCCAATGTCATGCTCCCCTTGGAGTACCTCCAGCCGCTGTCAGGGGACGGTGACTGAAGGCATCTGTCTTCTACATTGTTTTTAGCCAGTAACTGAGGAGCATGGTGGTGCTGGAGCCTGATGTTTCCACTGCTAGCTGGAGCCCTCCGCAGGGGAGTGGCTCTCCCTGGAGCGGCAGAGGGTTGGTCACATTTACGTCAACATCTGATGTTTCCTTGCTTAATCTTGTTTCTTCCTGTCCCCTTCCACAGCGTTTCTCCCTAATAAACCTTTTGTCCACCCAACTCTGTCTCAGCGTCTGTTTCCGGCACTGACTGGGTCACAGGTCACCAGGGGTGTAGAGGAAGTACGACACAGTGAGTCAGTGACCCAGCAGGGCAAGAGCTCTGTGCATTTTAAAGAGGAGAGAAATTGCGAGGCACATTATGGGGGAGTTCTAGCCAGTCAAGGACCCCTCCAAGAACTGGGGTTATAGAGAAAAGGTGAATGCAGACTGCCACGTTCCTTCACTGTGGGCTGAGGATAAAATTGGAGGGGATTCACTTGGGGACAGAGACTGACACAGGAGGCAAAGAACTAGCTGAATAATGCTTGGTGCAAATATTCTCCAACCTTACAATAACTCTGCCAAGTTAGTTAGAAGTAGGAGGAAATGAGATCCGAAGAACGAGATACTTGCTGCACCCAGTGATAGCGAGTATGCATTTGACCCGAGATCCCTCGTATCAGGCTCTCTCTGGAAAGCATGGGATACAAATTGTTGGTTTTGATCTGCAAGGCGTCTTTTGCCCTTGGAGTAGGCTTTCTGTCACATAGCCATGCTTTTGCCATCATGAGAGATGTGCAGCATTGTAGGGGTAGAGGCTGGCAATCAGATCGTCAGTTCCCTGATGTAGGGAGGGCTTGTGAAGAGCACGTGATCTAAAGCAACCACTTAGAATATTTTCAGGGATTGTGGGAACTGAAGGCCAAAAGATAATGGATGCTTCAGGGACATCTTTCCTGCCATTTGGAGAAAACCTGTCTGGGGAGAAAGCCATTGTAATAGTTTAATTTGAAGACATTTTGAGATATGTGAAGAAAAACATGTTCGTCTTGTTTCCTCAGACTATTTTGATTTGTCTAAGCCCTTGATACCATTTATTATCTGTGTATTTTGACAAAGGCAGTTGTCCAAACTGGTTCTGATAATAAAACTGGTACTGTTTTGGAAAAGTGTTCAGCTGCTTATGAAATGCCAGTGTGATTGTTTTTAAGTAAAAATATCTTTTTCTAATATGGACGGCCTAATGCTTCTTACTTAAAGTTTCTTACCAAGCAGTCAACTACACCCTCACATGTGAATGAGAAAGAACAATTTCATTTAGATTTGCTAAATTCCATGATATCTTATTTTGGCATGGCAGTGATAACATATTTTGTGAGGCAAATACCAAGATTTTGCAAAAACTTGAGCATTCCAGGCAAATAACTAAAATGTGACAACTAGCCACTGGTAGTAAACCTGAACTGGATTTTTCTGTGCCTGAAAAAAGATGAAAATAAACATATCCTGGGAATGAAATCTCTACTGCAGTATTGCCTAATGAGATGTATTTCTTTCTGATAAGATGAAAGAATTCTGTCCTTTAAAATTGTTCCTTCAAGACAGGTATGCGTAGGAATCTGAAGTTACTTGACAAAGAGATTGCTTGTATAGTATAGTTAAGAATTTTTTTTTTCTTTTGGAGACAAGGTCTCGCTATGCAGCTCAGGCTGGCCTTGAGCTCACTTTTGTAGCCCAGGCTGGTCTCGAACTTGCACTGATCCTCCTGCCTCAGCCTCCCAAGTGCTGGAATTACAGGTGTGCACCACCATGCCCAGCTATAGTATAGTTAAGACAGGGGTGTTTTCTAATGTTCCAAAAGGGTTCTTATTTCTGGAAGTCACTAACTTAATTATAAATATTATAACCCACAGAAAATATGATTTTGAAATCATAGATACAAGGACAAATCTTAATGGTTCAATACAGAATATTTAAAAAGGAAGATTGTGGAATACAGATATGCATAAAGGATAAAGATGTGTGAGATGTCAGCAGCTGACTTTATAAACTTCTTCAAGCCTTCTTCAGGCTCCCCTGAGCTGTACTTGTATTGATTTTAGAAGCCACCAACATTGGGCTGGTGAGATAGCTCAGCAGCCTAAAGCACCTGCTTAGGCAACCGCAGGGACCACGGTTGATCCCCGGCATCACATGCTGTGCCAGCCCCACCCCCAGGGCAGGCTAAGCTGGCTATAATATAAGTAAATAAATAAATAAAGCCACCAACATTAGCTAGTGGTGGCTCCACCCACGCACAAAGTGCCACATCTTCCCCTATGGTTCTAAGAAGCTAGGTCTGAAAAGACCTGTGAACTGCCTCTAGATTTTTATTTCAAAGATTATGATTCCTGTTGTACACAGCTATTCCCTGCCACTTTAAGTCTTACTTTTCGGTCATTGCTGAGACAAAATATTTGACACTCAAGGTTAAAAGGGTGAAGGTTTGTAGAGGGCTCAGTTCACAATCTGCTGGCACCAAAGCAAGGTGGCCCATGGTAGAGGGGTGGCAGATGATGATGGCAGAAATATAAGCAACAGCCTCACACAGCGCAGGCTTTAGGTGGTATTAGAAGCAGCTAAGGCATTGCAGATGGGAACTGCATGAAAAGCAATCACACCTGTATACACTGTAGCACATTAAAGTATTTTATTCATTCTTGCATGCTATTAGTTAATCAGTGCCTTGCCTCCTCCTTGAACTGGAAAAAATTAAACTTTCACAAATAGTGATTCCAAAAAGCCACTACCAACTGGTGAACTCTTTTTGAAATAATGAGCTCTTTCCATCTCCTGGTGCAATAATTTTGACTAAGTTTGTTCGTTGGTATATCCTGAGACTGTTAGAAGTACAGAAGTCCAAATTGTTTTTAAAACTTTTCGACATTTCTGTGCTTTTATCAGAGCACAGTAGCTTGTTTTATACCTAGTACTATTATCATCATAAATTTATTTTGTCTGACAACGTTTTTACAGATATTTTTGGGGAGAATAGGCATACAAATTTCTTAATCTGCAAAATTTCTTAATCACAGACATATAGTGAACTCTTATGACTTTTGAAATTAGTACTTTTTGGTGTATTATTCCTGTCTCTTAACTTATAGATATTCCGCAGCTTATAACTGGTGCTGTAATTTGGATCTTGAACGTCACCCAAAGGTTCATATGCTAAAGGTTTGGGTGCCAGCCTGTGGGTATTGGAAGGTAGTAGAAAACGTAAGAAGAGGATTTTTAAGAAATTGGATTAGCGGTGCACACCTTTGTGGGGGGCATCTGGACCCCAAATCCCTCCTCTTTCCTCTTCTGTTCCCAGCTACCATGCAGTGTGCAGTTCCTCTGAGAGGTATTCTCATGGAGATGTTCTGCCGTACCAGGGGCCCAAAGCAATAGAGTCAGCTTACCAGGAGCCAAAGCCTCTGGAACCAGGAGCCACAAAACACTTCTCCTACTTCAAGGTGATTCTCAGATATTTTGTCACTGCAGCAGAAAGCCAATGCAAACGGCCTTAGTTTTGAAAAACAGTAAAACCTGAACGTCTCATCTTTGGAAGGCTAAGTTTAACATATCTACATTTCATTTAATTTCTTGTATATCTGAATTTATTCTGTCTTTTATGTTGTGGTTTTCACTGTGCAAATCATCTTATTTTTCTTTTCTGACTTTCACTGGATTTAAAATGTAAAAATAACTAGATTGTTTTACTACCTTGGAAATTACACATTTCATTTCTATTCTTTTAGATTAGTTATTGGTTTATTTATTTGAACCTGCAGCTGAACTCACAAGCTCATACTTGCCTGGCAGGCATTGTACCTCTGAGTTATATCCCTGGCCTTTATTTAAAATTTTAGCATTCACAGGTTACTCAGGAAAATCTAAATCACTGCTGTGTAGTATGCTAGTTCCATCTTTGTCTTAAAACTTTCAACATCAGTTGTTATCATTAAAGCATATTTAATTTGCCCGAACACATTAGGCTAAAGAACATTGTATTCAACTCTTTCTTTCCATTTTCTGGAGCATACCTAACATCAATTCCTTTAGTTGAGCATATATGAGCTCTAAATCCTTTTAGTACTCACCTTAAACTATCTATTTTAGCTTTACTCTTGAATGATAAGTTTGCAAGTAATAAAACTGAAGGCTTCCTGTTATTTTCCCTGAGGCCTGTAATGATTTGATTCTACTTTTCTATTTATAGCTGGTGAGAAATGTATTACTAGCAATTGCTCTATAGATCTTCCATTTTCCCTGGTTGTTGATAAAATTTGTTTTTTGATCTCTGCCCTTTGAAGTTTCACTATAATATGACTCAGTGTGGATCTGTTGATATTCATCTTGGGCTCAGTATGCCTCTTCAGCCTAAAGGGTAAGAATTTTAAATTTTAGGCAAATTCTGTGCTATTTTATCAAATTTGAATTTCTCCATTACCTTTGAACCAGGAGTCAGTAAACCATGAGCCACTGGCCAAATCTGATCACTGCACATAAAATTATGCAAGTAAAGTTTTATTGGAACACAGTCATACCCATTTATTTATATAGTAGCTATGGCTGCTCCTGTTATAACTTCAGAATTCAGCTGTCGCAGAGACGTCATGATCCACAAAGCCTAAAATAGTTACTTATTTTTCTAAAAAATCTTCGTCAATTTCTGCTTTAGGCTCTCCTTCCAGAACTTCTATTAGGCTTAAGCGATCCTCTCATTTTACATTTTGTGCCCATTAATCTCAGGTTCAATTTTCTCTAATTTTCTCTCTCTATGCTGTATTCTGTAATTCCACAAATTAAAGCCCAGCCTGAGCAATTTAGTAAGACCCTGTCTCAAAAGTAAAATAAAAAAAGGACTGGAGACATAGCTTAGTATGAGGTCTTGGCTTCAACCCTCAGTACTGCAAACAAAACCAAGCTAAACCAGGATATCACAAGCCTATCTCTTTTCTATTTGGCACCCACAGCTATCTTAAACTATTCTTAATCTCCAAATTAAAGCAATTATAGGTTTATATTTCCCCCTAACATGGTACAACGATTCTACATAGAGTAGAAACTAGACTAACCTTTCTTTCCCCAAAAAAGGGTTCAAAGTCCTTTGGTGATGCTTACTCTTCTTGTTACAACTTACATATTTTGAAATAAACTGAACAGCAACAGCATACTAGTATGTAAATTAGTGTACTTTATACTACATGATAGGGGACTAGAACTGGAATAAAATGATGTTTGACACACACGCACATGCACACGCACACGCACACGCACACACACCATGTGTTCATAACAAAACAAGGGAAAAATGCTCATGACAACTGTACTCCTCATTTCTATAGCTGGCCACATGACTGAAAGTAGTATTTGTATCCACCCCATTTTCTACCTAGGCCAGCTGCCTTTTGCCCTCACCAGACACTTCAGCTGGTCCCCAGTCTTTAGCTGGCAGAGTAACACTGAAACTTTCCTTCACTTGGGCCATCTGTGGGTCTGCTCAGATTTGGTTGTTATAATTTTCCAGTGACTTTAATAATAAGACAATGATGATACTTAGAGGTGTCAGAAGGGATCTCTTATATCCCAGGCACACTGCTCATTGTCACTATTGTAGAATCACAGAGCAATTTCTATTTCACAATCTGGATCAAGCACACAGCTAGCATGTAACTCTGTGTTGCATTTATTGATTTAGAGGCAGAGAGAGTTGCAAGTAGCAGGATGGCAGTGGTAACTTTTAGTTCAGTAGAATCGCCATGGTTTCCTGCCTGAACTAAAGCTTCTAGGCTAGTAGAGGACAATGTCTCATGTTTTGGAAACAAAATTTTGCTGGCGGGCCACAAGGGACATGCCTTTTCCATTCTTTATGTCCTGGAAAGTTTGTGAAAGAATTAACATCTAAAAACCAGGACAAATATAATAAACCTGTATGTAATATTATTAAATCCACAAAAATATTGAAGCATTCATAGTTCACAAGTCAACCTGAGTTACAAAAATGATTGGTTAAAACTTCTGCAGATATACACTCTTTTTCCCCTTGCACTAAGCAGTCATTTTCTGAGACCAGATAAAACTCGGCGTGTTCAGGATAGATGGCCATAGACAACACAGTCATTTTGTGTACAGAAACACCAATTACTCATATTTTAAACTGAAGCACACATTGCTTTAAAAAAAAATAGTAATTTAAAGCAACTCATTAAAATGCCATGTAAGCAATTACAATGGGTAACAAGATCATAAAATTATTAGCAGGGTAGAAGCTTGCCACTGAAGCTTAGGTATGGTCTTATAGATGAGAAGTGGACTGTCAGGCTTTGTAGACATCAGATAAGTGAAGGCACCAGGCTCCATTAAGCCCTCAAATTTCAGTATCCTAGATTCTTTTTTTCTATGCCTGGGGAGCACTAGAGATCCAAAGAGGAAGCAGAGATAAGCAAAAGATACCCAACACATGGTAGGGACTAGTCTGAAGATTTAGACCTAAGCACTTGGTGTTGACTTTGTGTGTATAATCATCCAGGTCCTGCACAGACTGACTATGAACTTACACTTGCACATGCTCTACTGAAGGACAAATGAGATATTAAATATTGTGAGATACTTTAGTCTAGCTAAAAAGAGAAGACTTGGCCATATGACAGTTAAAGTCAAGAGGACTATGCAGGACATTGTGTATGATACAGCTGTATCATGATGCAGCACCAAGCATTAAGGAACATCTAAACAACAGAGGCTGATTTACCAGGAGAGGTAGTAACAAACACAGATCTCAAGAGTCTGTGATGCTGACCAGTGGGACTCCCACTCTGCATAGCTATTTTTTTTTTTTAATGTATCAGTTATTTAATTAGGTTCTTAGTACGAAATTTAGAACACTAATTTGTGAGGATAAACTCCATTTGTCAGAGCAAAAACAGATCGCAGGTAGCCCCGGAGCTGAGGAACAGCTTTGATTTTTGCTAGAATCTGTGAGTCCACCGCTTTCTGATCCACCTTGCGCTGCTCTGAGATCTGGTATCTCTCTTTCT
>PVJA010030005.1:0-26167 GCA_004027025.1 Myocastor coypus
TCTCCTTCTTCTTCTTCTTCTCTATCTGTATGGGGATTGAACCCAAGGCATTTCCACTGTGCCTCCTTCCCTGACCTCCTTCCCTGTTTTTATTTTGAGACAAGGTTCTGACTAAGTGGGTAAATTGATCCTGCTGGGCTTGAGCTTGCAGTCCTCCTGCCTCTGCCTCCCAGAGTGCAGGGATTGCAGGTGTCTATCACCAAGCCCAGTTGAGGTGTATTAGGACAACCAAAGTGCAGGAGGTGCTATCAGAATCCAGCTGCTCTCTACTAAGCCAGATATTACAGAGATTTGCCAAAATGTAAAATACTGCCTTTCTTCTCACTAATTTTTAAGAGTATTCTTCATAAAAAAATTATTCATGAGAACATGTGATAGGTTTATTATTATTATTTAAAATAGGTACCTAGGGGCCAGCCTGATAACTCAGTGGACTAAAGTGCCTGCTTAGGCAGATGCAGGGACTAGGATTTGATACCCAGTGTGCTGTGCTGGTCCTGCCCCAGAGGCCTGTTGAGATGGCGATGGAAACCGGGCATGATGGGTGCACACCTGTAATCCCAGCACTTGGCCGGCTGAAAATAGGAGGATCACTACAAGTCCAATCTATGTAGTGATACTGTGTCCTAAATACAGGAAAAAAAGAAAAAGATACCTAGATTTGTTTAGAAAGTTAAGACAGAAAACGTCTTTCAATTTTAATTTTTAAGGTAGTAAATTATTGCCCACAAAAAGATCTTTGGACACTTTAGTGATTTTAAAGAGTGTAAGGAAAAGGGGTCCCAAGGCCAAAAATTTCAAAAACCCGTTGCCTAGTTCACTATCACTTTTTGTAAATCTACAACCTATGCTTTTCTAATTGTCAGGGACAGGGTTCTATATATACCTAGGAAATCAATTGTATGAGGCATCTTCCCCTCATCTATCTATCTATCTATCTATCTATCTATCTATCATCATCATTTATCTTTTTTTAAAATTTGGTACAGGGTCTATAGGGTCTCACCACACAGATCAGATTCATTGTGATTCTCCTATTTTCAGCCGCCCAAGCGCTGGGATTACAGGGGTGTGCCACTACACCCAGTCTCAAAGGCAATCTCAGTGCACCCTGAGGAGTGGGGCTGGCAGGGTATGCTAGGGATCAAACCTTGGCCGCTGTGCTCTGCTGAAGCTGGCGCTTTAGTCTGCCAAGCTATCTGGCCAGCACACATCTATATCTATTTTTTTCCACATCTATATCTTTAATAACATTTATCTATAGTTTTTTGGGACAAATTAATTGAATTTCCCACCTTTATGATTAATTTATAAAATTCTGTTTTTTCGAACATGTATTTACATACATGTCTATATATTTGAGCAAGTCTTTCTATGTTGTCCAGACTGGCCTTGATCTTGTGATCTTTCTGCCTTAGCATCCTGAGCTGCTGAGATTACAGGTGTGTGCCGTCATACCTGGTTAAACCTTACACATTTTATTTTTTTAATTTTTAAATTTTAATTTTTTTTTTTTTTCTTGTTTTAGAACTTTTGTTTGTTTGTTTTTATGACCGGCTCAGCCTGCCCTCAGGGCAGGGCTGGCACAGCATGTGGTGCTGGGGATTGAACCGCGGTCTCTGCAGCCGCCCAAGCTTTCCTAAGCAGGCGCTTTAGACCACTGAGCCATCCTGCTGGGCCCCCTCTTATACATTTTAAAGACATTTGATGAAACTAGGTTGTTCAGTTACTAATTGTGTGATTCAAGGCAATTTATTTACTGCCTCTGGAGCTTATTTTTCTCATCTATATTATATGGATAATAGTGTGTCAACTCGCAAAGCTGTTGCCAATATCTGCTTACTGTTATTACCTGCAATGTTTAGTGGTGAAACAGAAAAGCCTAACAGTTGGATATATCCAGTTGGTGTTTGACCCAAGGAAGTTGAAGAAAGGTAAGTGAGGGATATTAAGGACTTTTGAAATATAATAGTTGGAGTGCAGGTTGGACAGGGACAGTTCTGAGCTGGGGGGGGCAGCCATCTTACTGGGAATGAAGGAAAGAGTGGGAGGGCATGGGGAACAACATGAAGAGACACGGGAGAGACCCTGAAGTCCAGCATGAGACCACAGACCACAGTGTGAGTGGCAGGGGCTAGGACGGTGGACAAGTTGTCCACGTGGTTGCTGAAGGCACACAGAATGTGGTAGTGCCAGATGGAGAGGAGAACCTAAAATCCTCTCTACCAGGCAGATGAACGGGTGGCAGTGGACCAGCACATGTGGCCCAAGTGTCAAAGCACAAGTGGTGCTTTGGGAGTGAGGCTGGTTGGTAGCTGGGTAAACGCCAACCCGGTTGCACTATCGGAGCCCTGGGCAGGCCAGCCACTTTGGAGACAGCTACAGGGGAACGACCTTCCCTGGGATGGCTGGGGACTGCACGAGGATGGGATTCTCTGGGACAGGTGCCGGCTGACAGTGTCAATCTTTTCTGTGGGAATAGCACGACAGTGGATCAGTGGAGAGGAGACGCGACTGCTTATCTCGAGCAGTGCGTAGTGCTCTGATATCAGCTGAGTGGCAGATCCCAAGCGATATTCTAGACAATGAGCCCCAGGTTAGGGCTGGAGGAAGTGTCAGTTGCTGAATGATTTGGGGCAAGGAGAGCAGTGAGAGGCAGTTACGGATAGGACAACAATAAAGAGACTTTATAAATAGTCAGCCCCGACCGTGTCTAGAGGCTTTCACAATGGTCCAGCGCCTGACCTACCGTCGTAAGCTTTCCTGTAACACTGTCTCTAACAAAACTAGGCTATCCCGAACCCCAGGGAATAGAATTGTTTACCTCTATACCAAGAAGGTTGGGAAGGCCCCCAAATCTGCGTGTGGTGTGTGCCCGGGCAGACTTCGAGGGGTTCGAGCTGTGTGGCCTAAAGTTCTTATGAGATTGTCTAAAACAAAGAAGCCGCGTCAGCAGGGCTTACGGGGGCTCCATGTGTGCCAAGTGTGTCCGCGATAGGATCAAGCGCGCTTTCCTTATTGAAGAGCAGAAAATCGCGGTGAAAGTGTTGAAGGCACAAGCACAGAGTCAGAAGGCTAAACAGAAGATGAAGCTGTTGCAGTAATAAAAGATGGAAAGGCTTGTTTTGTGAGAAAAAAAAACAACAAAAAAAAAAAACCGCCCCATATAGTAGTGAGTTCTCCAGAATTTATTTTGTTTGTATTAAACAGAGTTCGGTGAGCATCTGTCGGGGTAACTGAGAAGAGGGTTGGGCTGTAGAACTTAAAAAATTTTAACTCTGAAAGTCTTGGCATTTTATACCTTAGTATTTGATTATGGCGCCCTCTAGTGGCCATCATGTAGAATTAACCAGAATATAAATACTTCAAAAATGAACCCCAAATCTCAAATACAAAGATGGGGCTTTGAGAGAATAGCCTGAATTACACTATGTGGCCAGTTTTGTCTGGCATATAGCTGTGCCTGTTAGAATTTGCCGCTTGAATAACATCGATGATTGTCTGTACACGAGGGCGATGCCATCGGCTAGGAGACTGCTGTCCAAGCCGCCGAAGGCTGCCAGGGCAAAATCAGTTTGATTAAGGGTGCTCACACTCTAGTGCAGGGGCTGGACCATCCGCAAGCAATGAAGAAAGCAGCAGATGGTGATTACAGCCATACAGGCACTTGCAGTGGCAAGGACTAAGAGAGCAACCCGCCTTAGGTCATGCCGGTCAGGGACAGCTTCTTTCAAGAAATGATGGTTAATGAGAAGAGTTTGCAGAGCCACATTCCAGGCAGGAAGAGCAATGCGCAGGGCCTGTGGTGGGAGGCGGCTCGCTGTGCTCTGGGGGCTGACAGCGGATTAGCACCACAAGAAAACAGCAAGCAGAATCTGAGCTTTGGCCGGAGTGACAACATGTCGCAGAAGATTGTGACCCTCACCCAATCTTAGCAGACTGTTCTTTAAAAATTACTTTCGTTGGAATTACCTATGCTCTGCTTCTAAATGAATGGATGAAACATTTAAAAACTCAAATGTGATTTCCTAATAACTCAACCTGTTGACTCATCAGACCATAGATTTTTGTTTCTAAACCTTTTTTCCTGTACTGGCATTTGGTAGTGACTGAGTGTATGGTATGGAACTATAGACAGAAAGAAGATTCTGCATTGAAAAGTACTTTAATTGACATTGAATAGTTTTCTCTTAAGTACGGGATGCATCCAAGGCACTTTTTCTGAGGGACAAAATGGGGAGAGATTTCACTTTTAATGCTTTATTTATTTATTTATTTATTTTGGTCTTTTTGAGACAGGGTCTCACTACACAGTTCAGGCTGGTCTTGAGCTCACTTTTGTAGCCCAAGCTGGCCTCGATCTCACACTGATCCTGCTGCCTCAGCCTCCCAAGTACTGGGATTATATGCGTGCACCACCATGCCCAGCGAGATTTCACTTTTAATGAAGTTGACTTCCATGTTTGAACTACTTCATCTGAAAAGATTTACCAGAATTAGCTAACTGCTGAATACGATAGTTATTCTGCAATGATAATATGTGAAGCATTTAACATTGCTTTATTTTGTTGTGGAACTTTAGAAATGAGTTTTTTAAAAAAAGCTCAATGTAATCTAGTGAGACTCTTTCAATCTAAGTGCTTCTTATTTAGAGGAAGCCCTGTGTCTCAGTTACTTTTCTTTGCTTCTGGGACAAAATACTCAACACCTCAAATAAGGGAGGAAAGATTTTTTTTTCTTGTTTCAGAATTTTTGTTTGTTTGTTTGTTTATTAGTTTTATGGCCAGCTCAGCCTGCCCTGAGGGCAGGGCTGGTGCAGCATGTGGTGCCAGGGATCGAACCTCGGTCCCTGCAGTCGCCTAAGCTTTCCTAAGCAGGTGCTTTAGACCACTGAGCCATCCTGCTGGGCCAAGGGAGGAAAGATTTATTTAGCCCATAGTTAGTGGAGGTTTCAGGCCATCCTCAGCTGGCTCCAAGGCAGAGTGGCACAGGGCAGAGAGAACAGAGCAGCCGTCCAGGGCTGCAAAAGAACAAAGAGCAAAGGGAGGTGCAGCAGCTCCTGCAGCTGCACAGCCGCTCTCCCTCCTCACATCGTAATGCAGATTACCTGCTCTAGGGTGGGTGCTGCACCCACACCCACAGTAATCACAAACTCCAGAAGCTGCCCATGACTGTATGAGGCTGTGTGGGGGGACAGTTAGATACAAACTATAACATCCTGAAAGACATAAGGATGATGAATGCTGGGCAAAGGTAGCACAGTTAAGTTTATAAAAGGAAAACTCTGCATGTGACTTTGTGATTGACAGGTGGCTTGCATGCAGCCATTGAGCCCACCCCGCTGTGTGCAGGGTGCAGGCCAGGTTACGATCGTGGAGCCTGCACAGCCGTGCCAGGTGTGAGGTGATCCAAGGGGATGACAATAAAGCTCATGTTGTCAGGTAATGCAAGGTATGTGACTATGGTAGTTTCCTGAGCAGAAAGTGTAGCATTAGCCTCTGGCTAAAAGGGCAACCTGTAGGAACAGTACTTGGAGCCAGGCGTGGTGGTGCACGCCTGTAATCCCAGCACTTGGGAGGCTGAGGCAGGTGGATTGGTGCAAGTTCGAGACCAGCCTGGGCTACAGCAGTGAGCTCAAGACCGCCAGCCTGAACTGCGTAGTGAGGCCAGAAGAGGGAGGGCACCTGTGAGAATGCATGACAGTGACCTGGAAGCTAGTGAGGTGGGAGGATATGGCAATGCGTTGTCTTATCGCGGCTGCATCTATAGAGTAGGAGCCACAGCTCCACAGCAGCGGAGGTTCAAGACAGGATGAAATATTTTATGTTGTAAATTAGATCCTATCCTAAAAGATGTTAGTATTGCGTATAGTTTAGAGTCTTAAGCTCATCCATCTGATATCATTTTGTTTTTTAAAATAATTTTATTTAGTCATTTATTTTTATTTTTTTTAGGTATGCAGTACAGTGTCTACACAGTTCGGACTTGGTAGAGATCCTCCCATTTTCAGCCTCACAAGCTGATTGCAGGAGAACTCTACCATGCCCAGTTTCAGTCACTGTCTCAGTGTGCCCTGGGGGCGAGGCAAACACAGCATGCTGAGGATCTGAATCCTGGTCCCTGCGTCTGCCTAAGCAGGCGCTTTAATCCACTGAGTTATCCGGTGAGCCCTGTTTTGTTTTTTGAGACAGGGTCCTTATTATGCTGTTCAGGCTGGCCTTGGACTCAGTGAGTAGCCCAGGCTGGCCTCAAACTCATAGCCATCATCCTGCCTCAGCCTCCCAAGTGCTAGGCTTACAGGTGTGTGCCACCATGTTTGGTTGTGACATCTTATAAGTAAGTATTGCCATATGATTTTAATGCCCACATTTATCTTTTTATATGTAATCAATCAAGGTGGTGCTAAGTGCTGACATTTAACTTTCATTTATATTTATTGAATTATTGTTTTTTTAATGTATTTGGTACAGAGTCTCACAATGCAGCTTGGGCTCTTAGTGATATTTCTGTTTTTAGCCTCTCCAGCTAATCCCCTGGGATTACAGGCATGCACCACCACTCCTGGACTCCGTCACTGGCTCAGTGAGCAGGGGGTGGGTGGGGCTGGCGCAGCATGTGGGACAGGGGATGGAGCCCTGGTCCCTGTGCTTGTCTAGGAAGGGGCTTGCTCTGCTGAGCTATTTCACTGGCCCTGAACTATTTCACTCTTTTCCATAAAGTGCATGTTTAATACTAAAATAACAAAATTTTCTTGTTATTACTCATTCCAACTAAAACCATCCAGTTTGCTGCTCTATCAGCTTATAGCCATATCTGTCCCCAGGACAGATGGCGGCTGGATGGGGATAATGGGAGGAGGCCTATGGGCCGCACTGCCCACACGGCAGCTTAGGAATGAGTGTGTACACACAGCACTAAGCCTCTCTTTGTCAGCTCAGCATCTGGCTCACAGGCAGGCGTGCTTTTGCCATAGGTCAAGTCTCAGTTTCCTCTCATGAAAAAACGATCGTAATAGTTCCTTCCTCAAAGGGTGCTAAACCACTTGACCACTTGACCTGCAAAACATCTATGAGGTCCTTTTCAGATAAGAATACATTGCTGAGCTCTGCTAGATTCCTTACCACACACATCCTTTTCGCTGTTGAATATTATGAAAATTGTTAATATCATGGGTGTGGAACATAATCTGTTTTATTTTCCATTTCCATGGTAACTGGTTAGGTTGAACATCTTTTCACATGTATATTCACAATTCTTGATTCTTTTCCAAAATGCCTGTCCGTGTCTTTTGCCCATCTTTTTATCAGGTTGTCTCTCTCCTATTGTTCATAAGTTTTCTTTTTCTTTCTTTCTTTTTTTTTTTTTTTTTTTTCTCTTTTAAAAAAACATTTGGTACGGGGTCTCACTGTGCAGCTCGGACACCTAGTGATCCTTCTGTTTTCAGCCTCCCCAGTGCTGGGATTACAGGTGTGTGTTGCCTTGTCTTGGTGGCCTGCTTAGTGAGCCTGGGATGGGAGGGCGAAGGGGATGGCGGCAGCCCAGCATGTGGTGCCGTGTACTGAACTCTGGTCCCTGAACTTGCCAGGTAGGCGCTTAGTCTGTTGAGCCATCTCATTGGCCCTCATAAATTTTCTTTATATGTTCTAAGAACACATGCCAGATATCTTCTCCCAGTTTGTGTTTTTCTTTTTATGCTGGCTTTTTGATGAACAGGAATTCCTAGATTTTACATAACTTACTTTGTTTATTCTTTTTAGATTATTCATTTCTTAAGTTTATTACTTTCCTGTAATTTAAACTTGCTACATCGTCTTCTTGCACACTTTGTAAGAGGTACAATCAAATCTAGTAATCTTCATAGTATTAGAGGCCCCGTGGTGTTGGGTATCAAGCTAGGCCTTACCTATGTGCTAAACCTGTGCTGTACCATCCAGTCACACCCCCCACCCCCATAGCTTTACTTTTTAATAACAGCTGTAGGTTGTAAGTAAAACTGGAACAAACTCAAAATCAGGTGGAATTTAAGTACTGGTAAATTGGGAAAAGTTCTGAGGACCTTATTAAGAACTGAATATGGAGAAAAGCACTCAAAGATGAGGAGGATACACGGGAAAAGCCTTGGGCTTACCTGGTGGAAGAAAAGGGAACAAGTTAGGGAGTTTGGTAAGATAATAACCTTTAAACTTCTGGCACTGAATAGTGGTGGGCATCCTCAGATGACAGAGCATTCCCAGCACCCAGCCGAATGCAGGAGGCAACCTGCACAGTGGATACACTGTAGTAACACCACCTTGGAGATGGACCAGGAGTGCAGAGCAGCCAGAGAGGCTGGGGCGGGGGAGAGAAATTATATACAAAGGAGCAACAATGAAAGGAATTTGGAGGGGCTGGTGATGGAGTTCTAGGGTTGGCACATACCTTCTTTCAGCACTTGCAAATTTATCTTTCTGCTGCTGCCTGGCTTCTATTGCTTCTGTTGAGAAGTCGACTGTCAGTGTAATTTTTTTTTTTTTTAATGTATTTAGGACAGAGTCTATAGGGTCTCCCTACCCAGATCAGACTCACTACACAGAATGGAGTTGTAGAGATCCTCCTGTTTTCAGCCTCCCAAGAGCTGGGATTACAGGTGCAGGCCACTGCGCCCAGTCTCAGTCGCTTTCTTAGTGTGCCCCAGGGGCTGGGCCTGGCACAGCATACAGGGAATTGAATCCTGGTCCCTGCACTCTGCCTAAGCAGGCACTTTATAGTATGCTGAGCTATCTGGCCAGCCCCATCTGTGTAATTGTTGTGATGTTGACAATAATTTTTTTTTTTTTTTTTTGCTCTTTTGGTGCTCTGGGGGTAGAAATGATGTTTTTTTTGTGTTTGGTTTTTAGTAATTCTACTATTTGTAGGACTCAGTATTACAAGTTGGGCCTTTTCACTGAGTTACATACTCAGCCTTTTTTCTTTTCTTTTTATTTTGTAATCATATATATATTTGATAAAGATACATACATCTGTACCAATCTGATGCCGCTCAGATTTGTAGTATCGTCTTGTCTCAGCCTCCTCAGCAGCACTGGGATTATAGTTGTGCACCACCACATCTGGTTTCTGTGGCAGCTCGGCATGATATGTGGTACAGGGGATCAAACTCGTGTGGTTGTACTTGCTAGGCAGGTGTTTAGACCGCCAAGCTATCTCCTCCATCACATTTTTTCTTTTCTTTTTTAGAGGCAGGGTCTTACTAAGTTTCCACATTGCCTAGACTTGGTTCAGGCTTGAACCAAGGAGGCTGGGTTCCTGAGACCCAGACTCCCAGAGTTCTGGAATTACAGGGATGTGCTTATATTTATTTGAACTCTTTAGTAGTTCTTTTTTTTTTTTTTTGTGGGACTGGGGTTCAAACCCATGACCTTGCACTTGCACTTGCCAGGCAGGCACTTGTGCCACAGAGCTATCTCCCCAGCCCCTACTTTAGTAGTTCTTGAATCCACACATTCTCTCTCTCTCTTGTATTTTAGGGAAGGGTCTACAGGAACAGGGTGTTCAGGGTGTCACTACTAGATCAGACTTGTAATTATCCACCTGTTTTTGCCTCCCAAAAGCAGGGATTACAGGTGCACACCACCAAGCCCAGTCTCAATTGCTGTCTCAGCATGCCCTGGGGGCAGGACCAGCTTGGCAGGCCTGGGTATTGCTCTCCTGGCCCCTACTCCTGCTTGCAGCCCTGTAATCCATTGAGCTATTTGGCCAGCCCTTGATGCTCTCTTTAGTTTGAAAAAATGCCTCTCTTTGGGAGGGACAGGCACCAAGGTGTCCACTATATTGTTTTATGCACTCCATTATTGTCTCAAATTTATTAGATCTTTACCTATGACCCTACTTTCATACTTGTTTAGAAATTGTTGCTGTAAGCAATTTTTAGCTGTCATAATTTTCTAGTTTCTTTTTTTTTAGTTTCCTTTTTGTCTTTTCACTCTGCTTTCTAAAACACTTTTTGAAATACTTTGAAATAAATAGAGCAATATATTTGTTATAGTTTATGTCTAGTTGTCACCCCAAAGCCTCATGTAGTCATTGGGCGGGGACTTCTAGAGTTTGAGACTTGATCCATGATCCCTGGGATTATGGGTTTTAGTACTGATGGGATTATGGGTGTAGACTAAGGCGGGGGCTAAGGCAGAGAGCCTGAATGTAATATAAAGAGAGGCAGAGAGACAAAGAGACAGACTAGGGCTGTTGCTGTTGCTCTGCTGCCCTGTTTCGTTGGCTGCCTCCATCACCATTTTGTTGCTGTTCCACTGCCATGAACTGGATGCTCTCTGCCCTGTTCCTCTCAGCCTTGGGCCAGCTGAATATGGCCTGAAACTTCCAGTAACTGAGCTAACTAAACCTTTCCTTCCTTCATTTTGAGTGTCGGGTATTTGTCTCAGCAATGAGTGAAAAGTAACTAAGACAATATTACACACCTGGGTGCCTGCCCCTACTCCAGAATACTAGAACTATAATATTTCTTGAGGGGGGAAGGGAGACGGGAAAGGGGAATGCTTATTTTGTTTTATTTAGCCCTGAATGAATTAGATAATGCCTACCTACACTGGCGAGTGTTTATCTTTTTTATTCAGTCTGCTGACTCAAATGCCAATTTCTTATGAGACACTCTGAATTACAGAAGCAACTAGAAATGATGTTTTATAAGCTATTTGTCCATCCTTTAGCCCCATTAAGTTAACATATAAAACTGGCCATCACATCAGGCAAGTTTCCTATGCAAGACTTTATAGATATAGAAAGTGAATCTGAGTCTGTTTAGAGACATAGCTGTATAAACCAAAGACATTTCTGTTGCCCACATGCAAAGCTGAGAAGCTGGGTGTGGTGGCACACACCTGTAATCCCAGTACTTGGAAGGCCGAGGCAGGAGGATCAAGACCAGCCTGGGCTACAAAAGTGAGTTCAAAGCCAGCCTGAACTGCACAGCAAGATCCTGTCTCAAAAAGACCAAAAAGACAAAAAAAAAAAAAAAAAAAAAAAAAAAAAAAAAAAAAAAAAAAAAAAAAAAAAAAAAAAAAAAAAAAAAAAAAAAAAAAAAAAAAAAAAAAAAAAAAAAAAAAAAAAAAAAAAAAAAAAGAAAGAAAGAAAGAAGGAAAAAAAAAAAAGCTGAGAGCAGTAAGTTCAGGAATAGAAAGCAGGTAAATAGACTCACATGGTACAGAGCTTGCAATCCATAATGACATGATTTTATTTTTCCATCTTAGCTACTCTAATAGTACTATCTAGGTCCAAGTTTTATGATGTTCAATTTCTCACAAATACACACATATATACATGTGCACGTGCTATCAATTTAATCTTTTTCTTTTTTTCTTTAAAAAAACAAAACAAACAAACAAACAAAAAAACCCCAAGGACTGAACTCAGGTGCTTGTGTTTGCCAGGCAAGTGCTTATACTACTGAGCTATCTCCCCAGCCTGGTTAGCAATTTAATCTTACTCAATGGTGGCAGCTGGCTAAGTAGTTGCATAAAGCTGTTGTCTGTGTGTCTGGTGTTGGAAATTGAAGTCTGGGAAAGGAATATGGACATATATCATATAGGCGGGAACAAGTCGGAGCCTGCCAACGTGGGTTGGACTCCAGCGGACAAATCAGAACCCCACTGTGTTTGGCTCAGTGTCCTGCAGGGGAAGCTCAGACCCTTCAGAAAGCTATATGCACAATTGAGCCCAGAGTTGGAGAAGCTGAGTACCCAGGGAAAGGTAAAAATGGTTGCAGCCCAAGCTGCCTTGTGCCAGACAAAGTCAGTAGATAAACGACAACGCACAGGAGCTACAAATGGGCCTACTCCTACTCTTTAAGAGCAACAAGAAAAATGACTGCTGTTTTTTTACCTTCCGAAACTCAAGCAAAGATATCTCTCAAAACCTAGCCAGAGGACAGCTCTCTGCTTAGGCGGAGAGCAGTTCAATTGGCATGCAGTGCAGGCCCCACCCCAGTGTACAGTACGCCCCAGGGTTCCAGGGCTGCAGCGCATGCGATCTGAGGGCTCAAACTCAGGACCTTCGCTTGCCATCTGGTGCTTATGCCTCTGAGCCCATCATCATCTCCTCTTTTTTTTTTTTTTTCTTTTTTCTTTTTTTGTCTTTTTGAGACAAGGTCTTGCTATGAAGTTCAGGCTGGCCTTGAGCTTATTTCGTTCAGAACAGATACCTGTGTTTGGCTTTTACATGTTGTAGGGCCACTTCAATTATCAACTGGATTGGCGCTAGAGCTGCCCTAAAGGCAGCAGCACAGTGCGTTTGGGTGGGTCACAGAGGTACGACCATGGGAACTACCACTGGTCCCCGCTTCCTTTCTCTCTGGGCCTTTCTCCTGACCCTCGGCTTCTCTGGTGCCGTCCTGGGAGCAGCGCCCTCCCCCCACCCCCATTGTGATGGTTCGGCCTTGGGGATAGCCAACCACAAACTGAAAAGTGAGTCAAAATAAAGTCTCATTGGTTATGTGGTGCGTGTCAGGTATTTTGTTCCAGAGGTAGGAAAACTCATCAATACAAATACAATATTTTATTGTTTTCTGGTTAGAGATTATTTGATGATAGGGATTTGGGGCAGGGATATAGCTCAGCAGCACAATGACTGCCTGACAAGTACAAGGTCTAGAGCTTAATTCCATATATATATATAGATATACATATGTATATCTATATATAGATATACATATGTATATCTATATCTATATCTATATATATAGATATATATATGATTTTTACAACACTTAAATTTTCCTTGTCAGAAGGAGTGTGTGTGTGTGTGTATGCGCATGTGTGTGTTCTGAGACAGTATTTTACTACATAGTTTAAGCCGGCCTTGAACTCACTTTGTATTCTAGGCTGGCCTTGAACTCACAGCAATCTTCCTGCCTCAGCCTCCTGAGTGCTAGGATTCCAGTTGTGCACCACCATACCTGGCAGCACTGTCTTTTTTCCTGGAGGAATGCTGCAGGGACATTGTGGGGTCAGGCCCAAGAGAATGCTGGGTACACAGTGGGTCTGTGGTAAACCTGAAGGACCATGAGACTTGGCAACAAGTCTCACAAGGAGGTTACTTGAAAACCTGCCCAAAATGCACTGGAGAGAAACATCTTCCTTTTCCTGGGAAGCAAACAAACCTGCACTCTCTTCTAGAGGCACATCTTCTGATACTTTTCACTTGAATAGATAACTTAGAATAAATAAAAGCTTTAGAGAACTGTCTACTAACAAGTAGAGGTAGTTCCATGTCTGTGTCAGGTCTGAATTTCTATCTCATCTGATGCTTTGTGTTTATGTATCCAAGATGTAGTTCCCTGTTGTACAGATCATCTTCTGGTATAGTAATTCCCATATATGTAAAGAATGGAATGGAAGTTGATATTGGATTATGAACATAGGTCATAGAGAATGATAATAACTCCACATATGTCTCATGTTGAATTATCAGAATAAGATAAGAGGAAGAGCTCTAGATTCCTGGCTTGGCATTTTAGGGGGACTTCAACTGTACCTGAGTTATCAGTATTTTTAAGAAACATCCAAGTAGGAAAGGCGAAGATTTCCCAGCACACCATGTGGTCAGGAAGGCAGATATTTTAATGAGCTGGAGAAATTGTGGGTCTAAATGCAAATGACACTTTTGACACTTAGCAATGAACCCCAGAACCTCAAAGGTATTCAGGCAATTTCTAAAAGCACTGCAGATAAAAGGGATTTTCAGAGAGAATTATAGGGTCCATAAGAAAAACACATCACATCCACCAACCTCCTGAAATGGCTCACCTTTGCCTAAGGATGCAAAACAGTTTCTTGGAGTTCTCAGTAAATCCCCGAGGTAACAGGGCATGCTGAACACAATGAATATTTGAAGAAAGGCGCTCCTGCCAATAAAATATTCTCTAAGTCAAAGAGTCTCCTCACCTTTCGACTTCACAGGAATGCAAGTCTTGCTCAGAGTTTGGGCTTCTTCAGTGTCGCGGAAAGGCTGCCCAGTGCCTGTGAGTCCTGAAGGAAGGGGTTTTGTTCTCACTCTTTAAAAATTAACTTTTCTCATCCTTAGCAGGGAACTATAATTTTTTAAAGTCCTACACTTCACAGCTCCTCTCACTGCCCATTGAGATGGAGAGGTAACTGGTTTTGTGTTGTTTAGTTGTTTTTTTTTTTTAACAGAAGAATAGAGGGCTTCTTATAGCGAGTGGAGGACTGGAAGCATTCTTCTTTTTCTTTATTTTTGCAGTACATAAGAAAACTTTTTGACCATATGATATAAAAAATTAGAGAGCATGTTGAGTAGAGACATTGAGTCACCCCTAGTCATATCATCTGAATGCAGAAGTTACTCATTTTATTTTTGAATGTTGCCTACATGTCCTTATTTAAATATGTGCACATTTTTGATGTGGTTACCAGAGATGGTCACAGCACCAATCAACTCAATTTATGCATATATTATGTTAGGACTTTAAGAAATGAAGGCTTTTTATTTATTTATTTTTTTATGGCCAGCCCAGCCTGCCCTGGGGGCAGGGGATTGAACTGCTGTCCCTGCAGTTGCCTAAGCTTTCCTAAGCAGGTGCTTTAGACTGCTGATCCATTTTGCAGGCTCAATAAATGAAGTTTTTCTTTAAAAATCACTATATGCTGCTATTATGTTTTTAGAAGCTGTGCCTTAATTTCTCTTAACTATCATTTTATTTGGAGAAATACATTTTCTTCTGTGTAATATACAACTGCTTCTGGGGTCCATTCCTTGTTTTGATAGAGAAACTGCATTATCATCTTTTTTATCTGATATGACATAGATAAGTGTGCACTCAAGTGATGGTACTCACTAAAGCTGTATCAAACTGTTATTATTGTTGTTACTATTATTAATTTTATGAATTTAGGACAGGGTCTATAGGGTCTCACTACATAGGTTGGACTTCTAGTGATGCTCTTGTTTTCAGCCTTCCACGTGCTGGGATTACAGTCATGTGCTGCCACACTTAGTCTCAATCACTGTCTCAGTGCTCCCTGGGGGTGGGGCCAGCACTGCATGCTGGAGATTGAACCCTGGACGCTGCACTTTGCCTAAGCAGGCACTTTAGTTCATTGAGCTATCGGGCTGGTCCTGTATCAAACTATTAAAGTACAAGTTAAACAGGGCTGGGTGTGTAGCTCAATAGCAGAGCGCTTGTCTAGCATGTGTCATGTGCTAACTTTGAACCTCAACACCATGAAAAGTAAAACTCTACAGAGTAACCAGAAAAGGGGCTGAAATTATAGTCCTGCTGCTTGAGACCACGATGTACATGGCATTTGCCCACAATGGTGTTTTAATACCTCACAAAGAGTGTGGATAGCTGGGGAACCTATTATTTGGGCCTTAATTAATATCTTTCTGTGGATTCAAACACTGGAAACCTTAACAGTGTTACATGAGGTTTTTAAATCTATAGGTTTAAAAGGAACTAAGGGAAAATAATAGTGGATGTACTTGAGAGGAGTATTAGAGAAGTCTCCACGTGGTGGTGGTCTGTTCTACCTGCTCAGGACACTTGGCAATGAGATAAATCTCTGTAGCCATTGCATAGGCAAAAGTCCTGTAGGACACAAAAGCTATTGCATCACGATTGGCAAGCATTCACCCCTAACCCATTTGCTCCCTTCAGGAACATGCCCTCCTTTTTTTTTTTTCTTTTCTTTTTTTTTTTGTCTTTTTGAGACAGGGTCTCACTATACAGTTCAGGTTGGCCTTCAGCTCACTTTTGTAGTCCAGGCTAGTCTCAAACTCACATTGGTTCTCCTTCCTCAGCCTCCCAAGTGCTGGTATTAGAGGCATGTGCTACCACGCCCAGCTAAGCACCCTCCTTTACTGCTAGCTGTGGCCAGATTTCAAGGTTTCCACGTTATGGAGACGAGCCAGGTGATCAGGCCTAGCTCACCATAACCTCTAATAAACAGGCTTCTTTTTTCTTTCTTGCTCAATGCACAAGAGCACAAGGTCCTAAGGAGGTGTGACTTTCTGGTAAGCTGGCTGAGGCAAGCATTACTATGTGCTCATCTATTTTGCATGTTAGCAAAAATTAGACTTCCAAGTGCTAGGCTGATGAGACTTTGGGTTGTGTCCATAATGGCTAAAAACGTTACTCTAGCCGGGCGTGGTGGCGCACGCCTGTAATCCCAGCACTCGGGAGGCTGAGGCAGGAGGATCAGTGCGAGCTCGAGACCAGCCTGGGCTACAAAAGTGAGCTCAAGGCCAGCCTGAACTACACAGTGAGACCTTGTCTCAAAAAGACAAAAAACAAAACAAAACAAAAAAAACCCATTACTCTAATTAATAAAATTATGAAATAAAAATTATTTGATTTGTTTAACACATTTTATTCCTTTTTAAACAACTTATAATGATGGGAAAGAGGGTACTAGATAAACATAATTAGAAGTTAAGAGACAACCAAGAATAATCAGATATTACTTAAAGTAAAGAAAAATATCTATAGAATTACAAGAAGCAGCACAAAGCAGTGCTTAAGCAGTAGAGATGTGGGGCAGGCTGGGTTGGAATCCTGACTATTGCACTTTATATCTGCAACCTCGGACAGATTCTCCAAATGCTGTTGGTCCCTATTTCCTCATCTTTAAAATGAATCTAATAATAATATCTACCTCACAGGAACCTTGCAAGAATTAAATGGGGTCATGTATGTTGAAGGCTTGGGATAGTGTGTAGAAAAGTAAGCACTCCATGAATGTTAATTTACCATTATTCCTGGGAAGGACCAAACAGAGACCCAAAATCAAGAAGAGAGAGGTATGGGGTCAGAGAGGTATGGGGTTGGATGAGGAGGCTCTATGTGTAAAAGAACAATTTGCTTCTCAACTGAGTGGATAATGTCTTGTGTTAAAATACCTCCAAATGGAGAAATATCTCAAACTTTCGGAAAGAATATCCTATGTCCTATTCATTCCCCATTGTCCAGGACATCTCCTGCCTGCTGTGCGTATCTGTTCCCCAGCACCAGGAGAACACAGTATTGTACATCTTCTTCCCTCTTTTTCTCAGTTCTCTTCTGTTTTAAAGCAGAGAGCCAAACCAGATGTATAGTATTATGGCTTAGATTTATTTTATTATTATTATTATTTTTTGTCTTTTTGAGACAGGGTCTCACTGTGCAGTTCAGGCTGGCCTTGAGCTCACTTTTGTAGCCCAGGTTGGTCTCGAACTTGCATCAATCCAACTGTCTCAGACTCCCGAGTGCTGGGATTACAAACGTGTGCTGACACGCCCGGCTCTTGGTTTAGATTTAAAGCGTCCCTCAAAGGTATCATTATGTTTAGAGGTGGGGCTTCTGGAAGGTGACTGGTCTTGGGGATGCCATGCTCACTAGTGGACCAATCCCCTGATAAGCCCATAGGTGCGTGCTGGTGGGAGTTAGGCCTTTTTGAGAAGGTGGATCACTGGGATGTGCCCCTGGGAGGCCTCTCTCACTTCCTTTTCTGTGCCTTTTCACAGCTAGGGTCAAGCAGCTTTCTTCTCTCTGTCAGCCAAATAAGCCTCTTTTCTTACCTTTTTTTTTTTTTAGAACCATTCAGAGCAGTACTCAATATTTTTATTGTAGGGTAAGGAATGATCAATTATTGGAGAATTTGTGGATATTGCTGGCAGAACTGGAGATGCTCTCTATTATGTGGGTTATCCCTCTGCCTCAAACATGGCTGTTTTGGCCTGGAATTTTCTCCCCAGGGTGGTCACCTGATGATGTGTTTGATCTTTGCTCCTGATCGGAACAGCTAAAATGAGAGAATCTTTGACTCTCCACCCTTTGATTCTGGTAATGCCCTTCATCCACACAACCATTTTGGGTGTTACATTACTGTTGGGCTCATAATCCTGAAGTGGTGTGTGGGTGAGCTCCTGTCAGCTGGATTCTAGGGAGTAGCCAGCGAATTGCTGGAGCAGTACTCAATCTCCTTGCAAACAGCCAATGCACAGGGAAAATATCACTTTCTTTGAGCCACTTGCACCTTGTGTTGCTAGAAATTATATCCCACATGGCTTTGGACCCAGGTCTTAGAGGGCTCCTTGAGAAATTTTCCTGGTAAATCCCTACTATAAGGTCCTCTACAGTGACAAGTTCTGGATCTTGCCTGATTTCTCATCCTTGCCATATGCTTCAAACACCAGTTGACTCTGGCTCTAGTGTACTGGCAATCGACTGATGGCCAGTTCCCAGGGATTGGTTGAACAAATCTGTAAAAATTTTGCAGCATAGTTGCTTGGTCATGTCCAAATTCAAAGTATGAAACAGGGATCTTGACTGGAATCACTTGCAGCCAGACAATGAAATCAAAATCCTGGTGTAATTTCACTGGGATTTATGAAACTGGAAAACTGCCGTGATACCTTCTTGGAGAGACTATCTGACGCTTCACAAGAGGAGGTAGCTCACCACAGCTACAGATGTTAAAAACAAAGCAAAGCAAAACAAAACAAGAGCTTTAGAGATGGACTTGACATACCTGGGGGTGTGACGTACGGCTCACGTATGAACATGTCTGGCCTCCTCCGTGGCGTGGAAGCGAGTTTCTGCGTCTCTGAAGACCCAGACTCCTTCCTGGGCAGCTCTCCATTCTTTGGGCCATTTCTGAGTATTTCTGCTTTTCCTTCTCCCTAACTAGGGCCCACTCCGCTGAGCAGGGGCGGGTGGGTGGGCATGCCTCGCCCACTCAGTGCTGGTAATTTCCTCAGCTCTCGCTAAACCTCTTTCTCCTAAGTTGTGGGTGTTGGATCTTTTGTCTCACAGGCAGAAAAGTTGACGAGAATACTTAAGGAGCCACACACAAACTTTTGTCTTTATTGCCCGATCTATCTCTGGTTTGGCCGAGAGTGAAACAACCTAACTTCAAGGAGCCTTCAGCAGTGAGATAGAATTCTAGGTGAAGTCTACTTACAGATTCTTTAAGCAAAACAGAGGATTGAACAATCCAGACTTACAATTTGTTAAGTAGAAAATAGGCATAAAGATTATTATTATGGTGCATATATCACAATCTGTGTGGTCATTTACCTGCCCTTCAGGTGTTTCTACTTCTTGTTTGTTATGAAGAATACTACTATGAAGACTGGCGTACAAATTCTCACTTAAAACTGGGTTGGTGCTTTTTTTTTTTTCTAAGAGGATAAAAAATAGTAAACAAGTACATTAGGAGCAATATAGATTTTAGTAAACAAATTTAGTAAACAAAATTGTAGAAATTCAACAGTGGTTGTTATATTGCATATGGTTGTCTTTAAATTAGTTGTTCAGATTACCAGAATTGGCCAAAAAAGTTATAAAGAATTGAAAAGGAGGGGAAAAAAATGTAAGTGTTAACTGTTCCTTTCAGTAGACCAGCAGAAACCAGCAGTGGAGTCATCCGAGCTATCCTATATTTGTAAACAAACATATCTTTTTCCCTTCCTTCTTTCTTTTGTCCTCTTCCCCATCCCGGTTGTTCTTTACCTTTGAAGAAATTCTTTCCCTTTCACTGTATTTATTGTACCTTTCAGATTTTATTTATTCTTTGGCAACATTTTTGGAAGTACACCCCAAAATGAAAATGCTCATAATTTGTGTTCCTAAAAAGGGGATTTAAAACCACATTTGTCTCATTTGATAAGAATGGTGTCATGTGGCATCTTCTTTCTGCCAGGGATGAGCTGAAAATAGTAAGATTTAAATTTTTATCTTAGCCTCTGAGTAAAGAAATGTAAGGAAGTATAGGAAAAGGTGGTAATTGACTCTACCTACAATATCTGCCAGAATCTACATCCCAGAAGGTGAGCCAAGACCACAAGTAGGAGATGCTATAGTCTCACAGTAAGGAATATGGATAATAGCTGCTCACAGGAAGTTCTCCATGATACCTGTAATCTCAACACCAAGCATCATGTGCACGGCCGGGCGGGCTTTGGGGAGGTGGTCGCAGTATGGGCCAGGACAGCTGGCCTGCATCCGGCACATCAGGTCTGGCTGGTCACCATGGAGGGTACTTCCTTTCCACTCCTTCTGTTTTCTGCTTCCAGGATGGCAGTGGATGAGTAGCTATGCCTCCACTTCCTCTGCAACACCGTCCTGCTTTGGAGCCAGCTGACTACACATTAAAATGTTAGCCAAAAATAAATCTCTCCTCCTTTATGTTGTGTCAGGTATTTAGTTCCAATAACAAGGGAAGTAACTAAGACAATTAATAGTCTATAAATTTAAATGCAATTCTGTATTTTTTTCTTGTATCTAATTTAAGAGATTTTTATGATTTATGACATATAAAAACTACTTCCTCATCCAGTTTCTTTCTTCCTTTTTTTTTTTTTTTTTTTTTTTTTTTTTTTTTTTTTTTTTTTTTTTTTTTTTTTTTTTTTTTTTTTTTTTTTTTTTTGTGGTACTAGGGATTCCTCATCCAGTTTCTATGGAAATTTAGAAAAATCTGCTTTTGATAGGTAATTACCCATGCTTCTGTTATATAAAATAGGCATTCAGCAGAAGGGGGCATTCAACTATAGATAAAGATAATTAAATGATAATTAAAATTAGTTAGTTTAGTAATAAGAATACAAATGGAGAAGGGACAAGATGATATCTGGTAAAGAAAAGCATTCATTCCTATTGGAATACTCAAAATCAAACACAACTAATTCAGTTTGAAGATTATTATTTAAATATTATTGTTAAAAAAATTATTGTTTACTTCAATGTTTGCTATTTGAGCTAAAGACATTTATTTTTCCCTTTTAAGCTTTACAACAGTCTATTTTAACACATTTATTTTTCACCCTAAGTTTGGAAATAGGATGTGGCCATTGGTGGAATTAGACATTTAGAAGGAATATTTCTGATACAAATTTTCTCATTTCTATGAAGAAATTCACCAACATGACAATCTTATCAATGATTGGTTCAAGGTTAGAATGAAGGGTGGGAAAGTTGAAGTAAGAATTAGGCAGAGCTAAACAAAGAGAGGGGTGCAGGCATCGTAGGGATACACTTTCAGGTGATGTAACAGAGCCCGCATACAACAGTGAGCTGAACAAGGCAAAAGTTTACTTTTCTCTCATAGTTCAAGTTGGGAATAGTGTCTCTATTCTGTAGGGTCACATAGGGAGCATGACTCCCTGTCGTCGTCGTCATCGTCATCATCATCGCCACTACTATTGTCACACCAAGCAGAAAAATAGAAGGAGGAGGAAGGATGAAGAATAGTATATATCCCTTACCTATAAGGATTTCATGATAAATCACAACTTACTGTGCTCAAGATTTAGGAATATGTCCGTGTCTAGCTGCAAAGGAGTCTGCAAAGAAAAGGTATTTTTTTATATTTGTACAACCATGAACTCTAAAATTCAGCTAAAAATTAAGGGTGCTCTTATTTTATTTTTAATTTAATTTAATTTTTTTGAATTTTTTATTTTATTTTATTTTATTTTCTTGTTTCAGAACTTTTGTTTGTTTTATTTATTTATTTTTATGGCTGGCTCAGCCTGCCCCGAGGGCAGGGCTGGTGCAGCATGTGGTGCTGGGGATCGAACCACAGTCCCTGCAGCTGCCTAAGCTTTCCTAAGCAGGTGCTTTAGACCACTGAGCCATCCTGCCGGGTCCAAATTTAATTTAATTTTAAAAAATGTATTTGGTACAGTGTCTACAGGGTCTCACTCCATAGATTGGACTTGTAATGATCCTCCAGTTTTCAACCTCCCAAGTGCTGGGATTACAGGTGCATGCCACCACATCCAGTCTCAATTTTGGTCTCAGTGCACGCAAGGGGTGGGGCCAGCATGACAGGCTGGGGATCAAACCCTGGCCGCTGTGCTCTGCCTAAGCAGGTGCTTTAATCCACTGAGCTGTCTGTGGGCCTTAAGAGTACCCTCATTTTAAAAGGAAAAAGTGGATTCTGAGATGCAATCAGCAATCTTTTTTTAAACCACAAAACTATTGCTATTATAGAAAAGAGAACATTAAAAGAAGTTTGAAAAATTTGAACCTAGATGAGATCATGGGTTTGTGCAGAAATCAATCCTTCCCAGGCCCTTGACACTTTAGTAGTCACTGAATCCTAATGTGTTTCAGGGCTTCTACGTCCACAGTGAGAGTCAGCTCTGGCTTTGCACTGGCCAGCCTCCCAAGCAAGGCAAACTATGGAGAACCGTGGTATCTCCATAGATATAGGAGGGGGGTATTGGGTGGGACACACACAGAACAAGGCCCGCTTTGGACATTATTGTATTGCAATTAGATTTGACTGTGCCCTTCCCCTGTAACTTCTGTCTGCACAAAAGACAGCCAAAAGAACAAGTAGGACACAGCCAAGGTGCTATGGGAGGAAACCACAGAGGGAAAGGAGGCTGAGGGTTGGGTGGAAAGAATTTTCTACCATCCTGTGAGTGGTCCACGGGAAGAGGGGAGGATGTCAGAGAGGGAGAGAGTCAAGGGATGGGGAGGAAAGCGAACATGAGCAAAAGGAGTGTGTTTTCCTTTGCCTAGTGAGTGAGTTAGGCCTGGGGAACTTACCCATCACAGATATCAGAGATTGAAGCAAGCTTTGCTCTGCCGCCTCTTGCCTGTGCCAACCCTGCTCCAGCAGTTATCCACCTTCTCTGCGCTGTTATTGCCATCCCCAGACCCACACAAATGCAATAGTTCCCTATTAAGAAAATTCATCCCCAGTCTCCCTTTCTTTGCTCTGCTCAGTGGCCATGCCCCAGAAAAAGAGCCTTGGGCCATCCAAACAGCTCAGTAGATTAAAGCACCTACAAGTAGGCCCAGGGGCTGAGGTTCAGTCCAAGGCCTGCTGCACTCGCCCTGCCCTCGGAGTGCACTGAGGCAGCAACTGAGGCTGGGCGTGGTGGCACATGCCTGTCATCCCAGTTCTTGGGTGGCTGTAAACAAGTGGATCACTATGAGTCCCATCCAGTAGTGAAACCCTGAACACCCGGTAGAGCCTTCCCTAAAACACACAAAACAAAACAACACAAAACAAACAAACAAAAAACCCACAGAAAAAGGGTATTTTGCTTCTGAATTTTAAAACTTTATTTGTTTGGCTGTCTCAGCCTGTCCTGGGGGTGGGGCTGGCACAGCTTGTGTTCAGGGGATCTAACCACCGTCCCTGCGGTTGCCTAGGCTTGCCTAAGCAGGCACATTAGATCACTAAGTTATCTCACTGGCACCTGAAAAAGGGCATTTTGAAATACCATGGAGAGGGTACTTTTTCTGTGGCCCTGGAGCTGACAATCCGAGCCAACGATGGCGAGAGGGCTGGTCTGCCTTGGCCCCCTCACTGTCACTGTACTTTTATTATCAATTCTTAGTCTTTTATTTGTTTGTTTTTAAAGGGAGAGAGTCAGGTTGAGTTATCAGTCTCATGGAGAGGGCTGTTCGTTTTTCCTCATCTGATGCAAGTGAGAGGCTCCCTGAGATTCGAGTCTGAGTACAAGCGGAGAAGACTGAGGCTGGGATTTGGCTCAGGGGCAGAACTCTTGTCCAGCAAGCTGGAAGCCCTGGGGTTGGTCCTCGGCACCAAAACCCCAAAATAAACCTTCAAGTGGAGAAAATGGGAGCTCTCTCTCCAGCAGTACCCGCGTCGCTCTATGCATGTGACAGGGAGCAGACAGGAGGGAGATGGGGCAGAGAGGGCAGCCTGCTCGGTCACCCCCACCCCCCTTAGAAGAGGTGTTTCTGTGGTTCAAGGAAGCCCAGAGCAAGGTTTCGAGCCCCCCAGCTTGGCCAGCAGAGGGAGAAGTGGGAGGCAGCACCGAGGGGGTGGAGCAGAACTGAGCTGAGGTCAGACCTCCCACTTCAGGAAAACTGGCAGTGGGAGTTAGGAAAGAACACAGCCACCTGGTCCACACTGCGCGTCCCTGAGCTGGTTGCCATGTGGGGGTGGGTGGAATGAGATTCAAATCACGGATGAAACTGGCGTTTTAAATTGGACAGACAGTGACGGAAAGTAATCAGAAAGTTATGAAATCTGCTAAATATTTCATTAAGCAACGAGAAAATGAAATTCAACTGGAAAGTGATCGAAAGCCCAAAATGAACAAAATTAAAACTATCTGGGGTTTAGACTTCACAGAGTCCAGGCTTCTCAATAAATTGCTTGTGTTTATACTTGTTTTCCCTCTTTCATCTCTTATTTTTTTTAAACTAACATATAGTTTTTTATTTGTGCTACTGGGCCTTGAACCTAGGGCTTTTGTACAGAGCTGCATTATTAGTCCTTTTTTTTTTTAAAAAATTTTTTTTTCTTGTTTCAGAACCTTTGTTTACTCACTCATTTTTATGGCCGGCTCAGCCCGCCCCAGGGGCAGGGCTGGCGCAGCATGTGGTGGATCGAACCGCGGTCCCTGAAGCTGCCCAAGCTTCCCCAAGCAGGGGCTTTAGACCACTGAGCCATCCCGCCGGGCCCTCTTAGTCCTTTTATTTTATTTATTTTGAGACAGGGATTCACCAAGTTGCCTAGGCTGGGCTTGAACTTGTGATCCTCCTACCTCTTCCTTCTAGAGTGCTGGGATTACAGGCATGCACCATCATGGTGAGCTAAAATGTATTTTTATCAACCATTGCATCTAAATATTTATGAAAGTCATGCAAATAGCTTTTAGCATGTAAACAGTTCAAAAGTTTTATAAGTATAATAAAAACATCAGCTGTTTTTTTTTCTTCTAGGGCAACTGCTCTCGATTTGCTCCTATCTCTTGGGTCCCAAGTGTCCCTTGCTCTTGGAGATGGAGATGGTTGTCAACTTGACTGGGTTGAGAAGTAACCTGAGAAATTAGAAAAACACACTTCTCTGTGTGTGGGTGTTTCCAAGGAGGAGAGAATCATGACTGACCTATTAATGATACCGTAATTCGATGGCACTGCTGTGGGAAGTGAGGTCTGACTGGAAGGAACGGGTCACGCGGTATGGCTGAGGTAGCCAGCCCCTTCCTCAGGAGCAGTTGTCCTGTGCTTCTCGACTGCCGTGAAGTACACAGCCTATCTTTGCCACAACCTTTCCACCATGATGACTGTGCTTCACTGCACGCCTCGGCAATGGGGCTGGATGGTCATGGACCCAGACTCCTAAAGCTGTGAGCTCAAATAAACCTTCCTTCATTTAAATTGTGTGTCAGGTGTTTTGTTCCAGCAATGAGGGGCTGGGGAGATAGCTCAGCAGTTTAAGTGCCTGCCTGGCAAACACAAGGTCCTGAGTTCATTCCCTGGTACAAAAACAAAAAAACAAAAACAAAAACAAATAAAAAAACCCAACCCCCCCCCCAAAAAAAAAAACAACAACAAAACACCCAACCCAAGCCACACCAAACAAAAAACCAGCAATGGAAAAATCACTAATATAACTACACTCTTTGTTTTTCTTTTGTATTATTTATTTTGTTTTTGGTGCCGGGGTTTGAACTGAGAGCTTTGTGCAGCTGAACATGTTCTCTACCACTGAACTACACCGCAGCCTTATCCTCTTCTTTGTGAAGGATTTTTTTTTGCCTAGCTCAGGCCACCTTAAGGGCAGGACTCATGCTCCATGTGGGGGTGGGTATCAAACCACGGTCCCTGGTGCCCTACCGAGTTTACTGAATCATGTGCTTTAATACACTGAGCCACCTGGCAAGCCTCCCTCATCCTCTTCTTTGAAGGAACACATCATCCAGTACCTTTCTAAGAAAGAATGAATAGGTGGTAAACTGAGGCTCTTCACATTGAAAGCAATCCTCTACTTTGACACTTGATTTAGTGGTAAACTGAGGCTTCTAGACCTGCAAGGCTTGGCATATGCTGGCTTCCTCCTCCCTCATGACCCCTTGCTCACTCCATTACCATTATAATGGTTTTCTTGCACACACCAAGATCGGCTTCGGGTCTTCATATTTGCATTTCCTCTACCTCAGCTGATCCTTTTGCAGATCTCTGCATCATTCCCATCTAAGTTTAAAATCTATTTCCAGGCCCAGTAGGATGGCTCAGTGGTCTAAAGTGTCTGCTTAGGAAAGCTTGGGTGGCTGCAGGGACCACGGTTTGATCCCCGGCACCACATGCTGTGCCAGCCCTGCCCTCAGGGCAGGCTGAGCTGGCCATAAAAACAAAAACAAAAAAAAGTTCTGAAACAAGAAAAAAAAAAAAAAAAAAAAAAAA